>JAWWLR010204872.1:0-15205 GCA_035041075.1 Acraspis erinacei | reverse complement strand
GGTTATTCTTAGTACTTGAAAAACGCGAACATTTTTTCCAAATGACTTTTTTCGATAAAAGAAAAATTACCCGAGTTATAGCATTTTCAAAATTAAAAAAAAAAAATGACATCACTCAGGGGTGCAAATTAGAACCCTAAAATCCCGAATAAATAAGTCAGAAGCTCTTCAATAATTCTAAAAGATTTTACTATAAAAGATTTAGGTTTTATTAAAAAAAACTATATTAAGTTTTAAAGATTTCAAAATTTTGGGATAAAAGAATACACAATTTTTATAATTTTTCAGGAATTTCAAATTCTGTGGGTAAGCTGAATTTTGTCAGGGTCTAAAGAGAATGAAAAATAGTTTTGAATTTTGCAGAATAAATAAAAAATCCAGACAAAATTAAATAATTTTTATAAACTAGAAGATTTAGAAGGTCTGACAAGATTAAAAAAATAATTATTTTCTGTATAATCGTGTGAAAATTATAAATAATTTTTTTATTTTGAAAAATGAGTAAATTCCAAATGATATTTCAACTTTTACAAAAAAATTTCAATGATATTTGTAAGTTTTAAGAAATATTCGAGTCAGTTAAAAAGATTTAGCGAACAAAATGGCCGAAAATATACAGTCACGAATTATAAATGGACCGAATTTTAAAATTGCTGAATTTTGAAATTCATATAATTATTTCTATTCATGAAATTTAAAATTGCCGAAAATAATTAATAAATTATTAATTAATTATTAATTAAATTGTGTGCATTATGTATAATTTCATAAATAGCACATTAACTAATTAAATAACTATGGTCAGCTGTTCTAAATTTCGGGAATCGTCATATTTTTGGAAATTTAATCATTAGTTTATTTTACTTTATTATATATTTTATTTTTTGTCAATTAAAAATCGTGTTGTTCTTTGAAATTTGGGAAATTTTATAATTCGGTAATAATATATATATTTTCGGCAATTCTTTTCTATTCATTTTTGTATTCCTTATTTATTTTTTTTTATAATTTTGAAGATACATGCAGTTTTATTATCATACATTTATTAAAAATATTTTCTGAAAAGTGTGCTAATTTTTTTAGTTAAATTAAAACTTTAAACATAATCCATTTTTCTTCAAAATTATTTAATTATGTATTTTAAAAATTTTTTGCAAGACAAGTGAGGTATTTCGTAGGGTTTCATATATGTGAAGAGTTTTCAAATAATTTGTTTTGGCTATTCACCCTTAATTCTTATTAATTTACCCTACATTATTATAATCCTTTAAAATTTATTTTCAAAATTGACTGTAATTCTAAATTTATTCAGTTCTACTTAAATTAATGGCTTTTTTTAATATTTTAAATTCTTTATTTAGTTAATCCTCAGGATCAACGGGCAAAGTAATGACATTATTCGAAATATTTTAAAGTATTTTTACAAACTGCTTGGCCTTTCTAATATTTTTAACAATTTTCAAAAGATTTAAAACCATTTAAAATATTCTAGCTTATTTAAAAAGATTACAAAGAAATTTGTGATGGATTCCAGCAATTTAATAAAATTTCGAAGGATTAGAAATATTTTAGGTTATTGTAAAACATTGGCAGGCACTTTTAAGAGCTCTAAATACTTTACAGGAATTTAAAAAGATATGCAAATTTTTAAAATATTTTACGACTAAAAAGATTCCTAGAACATTTTTACCAGTAATTTATAGAAATTTTTTAAAATTTGAATAATTTTAGGGTATTTTATGAGATTCCAATGTATTTTAATCTTTAAAAATTACTTAAAATCTTATATATTCAATAAATAAACATTTAATTTTCTTATATCTTGTAAATATTTTGTATTATACTTAAGCTGGGCCCAGGATATATCACCATGCCAGGGTCTATTTTTGCGAAGCCTGGGTAATTCTTGGTCAGAAATTTGTGTTTTTGTCCAATTTTCAGGATAAACAGGATCAAGATTCTCGCTTGAGGATCACAGTTGAATTTTCTACCAAAATTGTTGAATTGTCAATACGCAAAGCGGAATTTAAAGAAAATTTTATTCTAGCGTATAAAGAATGACATTTTACAAAATTTTTCAAGTTCCACCAAAATAATGGAATTTCAATCAAATAATAATATTTTCAACCAAAAAAGAAGAATACTCGAAACGAACAATAATAGTAGTTTGAACGCGCCTAGTATGCGTGACTGTTGGTTCTCGGGCTTCCCGCTCGATATTATATTTATCTCGTACTTCGCGTTCGATAATTTACTTAGCTCGTGCTGCGCGCCTTCTAAAAGTAAAGTTCAATACATCGACAACAGTAATTTTGTGATTGTGAATTCTCTTTTGTTAAAACTCCTTGAGCTTTAACGAACACATTCTCGTCAGGAACCTTGTACTTCGCACTTGTTTTTATCGCAAATATAAACTTTTCCTCACTATTTTCAACACTATTGTAGCAAATGTATATTATATTTATTCCTGCATCTCGACCTCGTGATGCTTATTCAGATATTAGAAAATAATATACAAATTTTATTTTTTATGATTACTTTAATATTTGCTCCTTATTTTGCATTAATTCTTATTCTCAGCTACCATGGAAAATCCATTATTTCAATAAATTTGTATTATTACAATTCATAATATTTATTGTTATTGAAACATAAGTATTTTTTTTTTTTAAATTAAAAAACGTGCGCGTCATATAAAAAAAATTTCTTATTTCGTATTAAACTTTAATTATCCTATTTTTACAGCTGAATATTACGAATAAAACAAAACTATAATAATACCGGAAAATGGAATTGTTCATTTGTTTAGGCCATAAAAATTTGAATTTTTCAAAAAAATTCAAAAATTTGTAATAATAATCTTATAGGGCTTTCAAAAAGCATCGTATTTACTTTTATGAATTTTGTTCATATCGTGCGTTATTTAACTTAAATTTCTCATTTTCGATTTATTTTAGTTTGGTACGTGCTATAAGTCTAGTAATTTTTTTATCGTACATGCATATTATATACATACATACATACATAGAATATTTTTACAAAAAAGTTGCAGGGTTGAACTCTTAGGGTTAAACTCTTAGGGCTGAACTTAGGATTAGTTTGGGTAAGTTAGGGTAGGGTAGACTAGGACAGGGCAGGGTAAGGTAGGCGAGGATTAGATAGAATAGGATAGCATGATAGGCATGGATGATAGGGGTTAGGATTATGCATTATGAAGTACCGGCTAAAGGAAGAAGCAAAGAGGTTAAGACAGGGCATAAGACGTAGGTTTTTGAAAGAACAGGGTAGTGCCTAATGGATAGTGGATAGTGGTGCAGTGCATGGAATAAATAAATAGAGAATATTATAAATATATAAAATAAATTATATTTATATTATATATTTTATATATTTTATATAAAAGTAAATATATAAATAGAGAATAAAAAGAAGGTTGTAGAAAGTACAGGGAAGGTGGTAGCGGATAGTGTATCGTGTATGGTGAATTGTGCAAAAGGGGTGGGATAGAGGATAAGAAGTAGGTTGTAGAAGGTACAGGTAAGGGGATAGTGGATAGTGAATAGTGTATAGTGCATTGTGAATTGTCTAAAAGGGTTGGAGTAGAGAATAAGAAGTAGCTTTTCGAGAGTACAGGGTAGGGGATAGTGGATAAGAAGTAGGTTTTAGAAATTACAGGATAGGGAATGTTGGATAATGCATTGTGAATTATGGAAGGGGTTTGGGATAAAGGATAAGAAGCAAGCTGTACAAAGTACAGGATAGGGGATAGTGGATGGTGGATAGTATGTAGTGTGCGGTGGATTGTAGAAAAGTTTTGGATAAGAGTATAAGAAGTAGGTTGTAGAAGGTACAGGTAAGGGGATAGTGGATAGTGTGTATTGTATTTTGCGTTGATGAGAGGGGTTAGGATAGAGCATAAGAAGTCAGTTATAGAAAGTACAGAGTAGGAGAAAGTGGGTATCATATCATGTATGGCTGGGATAGAGTATAAGAAGTAGGTGATACATCGCTCAGGGTAGGTGATAGTTGATAGTGGACAGTGTATAATGTATGTAGAATTGTAGAAAGCTGTTGGGAATGAGGATAAGAAGTAGGTTTAACGAAGTACAGGGTAGGGGATAGTGGAAATGCGACTTGTGGAAAGGGTTTCGGAAATAGAATAAGAGGTAGGTTGTAAAAAATATACGGTAGGGGAGAGTGAATAATGTATAAAGGATGTTAGATTGTAGAAAGGGGTTTGGATGGAGGATAAGAAGTAGGATGTACAAATTACATGGTTGGGGATAGTGGATAGTGTATACTGTATGGTGAATTGTGGAAATGGTTTCGGATAGAGGATAAGAAGTAGGTTGTACAAAGTATTTAGCAGGGGACAGCGAATAATGGATAGTGTATAGTGTATAGGGAACTGGGTAAAAGGGTTGGTATACAGTATGAGAACTAGTTTGTAGAATATACAGGGTAGGAGATAGTGGATAGGCTACAGTTTATGATGAATTGTGTGAAGGGTTTGGAATAGAGGATACGAAGTGGGTTGGAGAAAGCACAGAGTAGGGGACAGTGGATGGTGTGTAGTGTATGTTGAATTGTGGAAAGGGGTTGGGAGAGATGAGAAGAAGTAGTTTATAGAAAGTGCAGGGTAGGTGATTGTGGATAGTGAATAGTGGATAGTGTATAGTGTATGGGGAATTTGGAAAGGTGTTGGGATAGAGGATAAGAAGTAGGTTGTAGAAAGTAGAGGATAGGGGATAATAGATGGTGGATAGTGTGTAGTGTATATTGAATTGTGCAAAGGGGTTGGGATAGAGGATAAGAAGTAGGTTGAAGAAAGGGCAGGATAAGTGATAGTATTATTATAATTAGTATGGTATGATAATTAGTATGGTTAGTTTTGGAAAGGGGTTGGAATAGAGGATAAGAAGTGAGTTGGAGACAGTACAGGGTAGATGATCGTGGATAGTGTATAGTGGATGATGAACTGTGATTAGTGGATGGTGGACAGAAGATGGAATGGTGTTGTTATGAAGGGGTTTGGGGGGAAAGTTAAACGACTTAATTGGCGACTTAACAGAATAGAAAGTCCCTTTTGTAGGCACGTGTCGCCTACTTTGACCAATTTTTTTCGTGCAATTTGACATAGAATTGGTCGGAAGCCGGATCTTCAGCACGGGCTATGGTCGCTGCTGGCGAAATAATAATAATAAAGCACAATAGGTCGTGAATTCTAAGGGGATGAAGGTGAAAAGGTCTGTCGGATTCGCTATAAGTAGCTAGCGTTAACGAGTGCCATCGCTCAGCTGGAGCTTAAAGCCTCGTTAGAAGGCTAACAGCCATCCATGTATCTTGTGAATCGCACATCCCGGCCCACGGCTCAAACATATACCCCACCCCTCCTTCCTCTCTGCAGCCTGCTTCTCGATCTGCTAATTTATATAGGTTTATCGATTTACAGCCCGTTTATGTCTCGATGGATCCAACGACATCGGTTACTCGTCAGATAAAGCTTGCAGCTGTAATTCGAGTGCGAGATAGAATTCTACGGTATTACTCTTTTCCATCGAACCATGAAATCTTGCGGGAAGAGCGTGCTCTGGAAACTCCAATAAATCTCGATTTTTTTGCTAATTGGAAATGGTAAAATAAGGTGAAAATACCAGTAGCGATTTCTAGTGAGCGGTATGGTAATGATCAATAATTTAATTACGACCTTTATATTACAATAATAGGGAAAAGTGAACTTTGTCGACTTAACTTCATAAACTACCTATTTATGAAAACTAGAGAGAAGCTGTCTATTCAGAAAAAAGGAATAAAAATATTTTGTCTCAGTATATCAAACTTGTTTACTAATAAAAATTTTTTCTAAAAATAATAATTATTAATTTAAACGTAGATCAGAGTAATTATCTACTGTAAATTCTTATAGACTAACTCCATCATCGCAAACAGTCTGAAAGCATATTGAAATTTCAAGATAAAAAAATATTCTCCATAGTGAAAGAGATTTATAGCCCGATATAAAAAAATGCAATCCGTCGGAGAACTTTAAAAAATAAATAAAACAAGCTTTCAGAGTTGAATACTTCTTTTCTCTGAGCATTTTTTTCAACTGAAAATTTAACTATTCCGATGGTAGCTTTATCATTTTAGTTAAAAATAAAATTCATGTCTTTCGTTAAAACCCGTCACTTTTTGTCTTAAAATTAATTTCTCTTAGTTTTTAAATTCAAATATTTTGTTCAAAAATGTTATACTATTTGGTTTAAAATTGGTCTGTTTTGATAAAGTATTGAACTATTTTGTTTTAAATTGAAATTAAACATTGAGCTGTTATGATTGAAAATTTAGCTGCTTGCTTGAAAGCTGATCCATTTGCTCAAATTTGATTTTTTAGTGAAAAATTCAACTATTCTGTGGTAGACATTAATATTCTTTGTTTAAAATTCATCATCCCGGTTGAAAATTCATTTTTTGTGAAGGATTCACAATTTTATTTGAAAATATTTCTCTTCAGTTAGAAATTTATTTTTAGTTTCCATTTAGTTTTTTTCCATTTGAAAATTCATCTTTTCCGTTGCAAATTTTTTTAACCGGAAATTACTCATTTTAAATAAAAATTTAGGTATACCTTTTTGGTTTAAAATTTATCTTTCTTAGTTATAATGAAACTTTTTTCTGTAAACTTCACTTACTTTTGTTTAATATTTGTTTTTCTTTCGGTAGAAATTTAATCTTTTTTGGTTAAAAATGCAACTATTTGTTCAAAAATTAATCTGTTCTGGTTGAACATTGAACTATTTGTTTGAAAATTCTACTTTTTTTCTTAAATTTATTTTTATTTATTAAATTATTTTACTTTGTTGAAATTCATGTCCCAAATAACAAAATAAACAGCCCATTCTTTTGTAGATGTTTCCAAGTTCTAACCATTTCATTATCACATTTCGGATCGCATTTGATGTGCATGACCCGAAAGTTTATGAGGTTCTATTAAAATTCACATGAAATTATATTATCGAGTATAATAAAGTCTTTCATAAATGTAGGCACTAAAAGGATAATTTCGAAGGAAATTATTATGAATATTAGCGATCATCCACAAATTACGTGAGACTTTTTTTGATAAAATCTGAGTGTTTCTCTGTTTCTAATGATAAGAGAGGAGGAGGGGGGAGGCGTATATGCGTAGATGAGAAAAATTTCTACTACAGAAATATGAAATCACAAAATTTTGCAAATTAAAAGTATTGCATTTTCGACAAAATGAATACAATTTCAAATAAATAATTAATTTCTTAGCCCAGAAGAGGAACTTTCAGAAATCAGGTTTAACATCAATTTCAACCATAAAGATGAGTTTGCAACTAAGAAAATTAATTTTCAACCCAAAAGATTAAGTTTCTAGCAGACAAGACAATTGCCAACAAGACTTTTCAATAATAATAATTAATTTTTAGTAAACAAAAAAAGAAATTTAAATATAGTTAAATTTCAAAACAAATATCTGGATTACCAAACTAAAAATTCAAATTTTCAATAAAACAGTTAATTTTTCAACCAAAGAAATGAATTGCTTTTCAACTAAGGAGATACATTTATTTTTAACTAAGAAAATTAACTAAGGAAATAAATTTTCAAAAAAACGACTAAAATGAAAGAATAATTTTCAACCAAAAAATACGATTTAAAAAAAATTAAATTATGCCCAAAAATGGAACAGCTAAATTTTTACTACAAATAATAATTTCGAAAGACAGAAATTAACTTTTAAAAAATATTTGAATTTTCACAAAATGAAGTTCCGTTGAAACCATATATTTGAACTTTTAAACCACAACAACATTAAATACAACGCATTTTTATATAAAAATAGGATAGTTAAATCTAAAAAAACGGATTTTTAACAAAACAGGTAAATTTTCATTTTAAAAAATTACCTTTTAAATGAAAATATGAACTTTGAACAAGTTGCATACATTTTGAAATGAAAAAGTTGATTTTTGAACAAACAAAAAAATTAATTTCCAATTTTAAATACAGATTTTCCACAGAAAAAAAATTGAATTTTCGTATGCAAAGGAATTAATTTTCAACCAAATTTTAATTAAAACCTTAATTTTCCACCACGAGAAAGCGAGTTATCAATAGAATAGTAAAATGTTGACTGAAAAATATTATTTATCAACAGAGAAACATTTTTTTAAATAGTTCAATCTTTAACCAAAGATATTAAATTGAACCAAATATTTGAATTAAAAAAATATTAAAGGGTAATTAAAAAGATGAATTTTCAACCAAATAAATAAATTCTCAAGTAATATTAGAAATCTTTAAATCTTTAAAATATTTTGAACTAAATTGTTGAGTTTTTAATCAAAAACATGAATTTTCAGCTCAGAAAGATACATTTTTAAACAAATAATTTAAATTTTAATTAACATTTTACACAGGACATTAAATTAAGATTAATTTTAAAATTAAAATACAGATTTTTCGCCAAAATAAAAAAACGTAAGTTTTTAAAAATAGTTTAATTTTTAACCAAAAGAAAAAAACAGAAGTTTAATAAAATAGTTTAATTTTCAACTATAAAGGTAAATTTTTAATTACAAAATTATCGTTTATTCTACAGTAAGGAAGACTAATTATTAACAGAAAGAAATTTATTTTCAACAAAGTAGTTAAGTTTTAAACTAAAAGCGATACATTTTCAACAAAAACTAGAAGAGTCAAGTTTTTAATAAAGACATTCAATCTCAAAAAGAAGAAAATACATTACCAAGAGAATAGTTAAATTTTTAACTAAATAAATAAATTATCAACTAAAATTATCAATCCTTCACCCCAAAAAATTCATTTTTTATAAAATATTTGAGTTTTACCTAAGAAAGATAAATTTTCAAGCAAATAGGTGATTTTTCAAATATTATTTTAGATTTGGCGTTATATGAAGATAAATTTCCAACAAAAAAATAGAAAATTTTAGCAAAAAAAAAATATAGTTTAATAAAATAATTAGTTAAATTTTCAATTGAAAAATTATATCTCGACCAGAAAAAAGACTTTGTCAGAAAAATATTTGAATTTTTCACAAAATAAATAAATTTTCTACTAAAATGGTGAATCTTTAACCGAAAAAATGCATTACCAACCCCTTTAGTTTTCAACAAAAAAGATTAATTTTTAACTAAGAAGCATACATTTGACGTCATATTTTTACATTAGCAGTAAAATTTTAGACAAAATATTGAAAAAATTTATTTAAAAATAAAATAGATATTTGATATATCCTTTTGCTCAACTCTGCTACATTTGAAGAAATAAAAAGCCCATTAAGTGCGGTATTACATTTAATACTGGTAAAAAACCACTATCAATTATTTCAGTAATACTATTTAATATAGTTAATTATTCCAATAATTTAGAAACTATGAGAGTAATTTCAATGAGAATTCTTATCTATATTATGAATTAGGACACTTATGATTTTCCAGTATTTTTTTTAATAACAATAATTTAAAGAAAACTACAAGTCTTGGAATGGAAAAACTTTCCTTTCCAGGCTTCTATATAGCAAACATTTAGAACTTCACAATTCAAATAGTTTGAAACTATATGCACTTCGAAATATTATAAATTGGAATTTCCATACCATATTCCCGTGGAATGGTTTCCACAAAATCTTCGCATACGACGATTTTTAAAAGTTAGGATAAAGATTATTAGAAAGAGGAATTTGTTTGTTATTTCAACAATAGATTTTTCTTTTTCTTTTCTTTTATTTTTTTTTATGTTAAATTATTTTATTTTTTGTTTTGCCTTGATAAGGGTACTGTGTGAGTGCCGAAACGTTGGTGATTATTTTTTATAAATGTTTTTATGGTGATTTGATAATGGTAGAAATAAAGAGGACGAAAGAAATTAAAAAAAAAAATGCAAAAAAAAAGAGAGAAGGAAGGGGATTTGGTTGGTTGCCTTCTCATTTTTCTTTCCTCCAAATTTGGTCATTATATTCTTGATTATTTTCAGGAACTTTTCACAATATATTGGTGTTGGACGTTAAAAAGGGATTTTAAATTTGATTTTGGTCTTATTTAAATTTCTTGAGTTTTGAATTATAAAAGGGTTCTCCAAATTGTAAACATAAAAAATAGAACGTTTTGATAAAACGACGTGATAGTTCAACACTCTTATCTTCATGGAAACATTATAAAAGTGTCATATCGTGACATTGTAAAAGTGAACTGGCCTACCTCAAATTTAGTTCACTGTATTCTAATTGTTTGAACAAAACTTTTTTAGCGAAGTTTTTGTAGATTTAACTATGTCGATTATTTGACAAGTAAAGATATCAATTTTAAAACCAAGAATAAAAAATTTGAATTTTCAACTAAAGGCATCTCTTTTTGACTATAATGATGAATCTTCAACCACAAAGATCGATTGTTAACAACGTACATACACTATTTACCAAAAAATCGTTTAAATAAAAACAACTAACAGTTGAATTTAATGAAAAAATACGAATTTTGAAGAAAATAGTTAAATCCATCACCAAAGCTGATTCATTTTCTACTGAACATTTGCATTGGTAATATGAATTTTTAACCAAATAGTACTGTTTTTTATGAGATGAGTTTCATACCAAAAATATAAAAGAGTAAAATTTTCAATTTAAAAGAACGAAATTCTAACCTAAAATATGTTTATGTTTTCAATAAATTATATTAATTCAGATCAAATTTAATTGTAGAAAAATACAAAAAAGAGGGGAAATTTCGTGAAAAATGGAAGAAAAAGGTGAGCTCGTTTCACAGTAAAAAACGGATCAATTTTGTTGCAGAGCAAATTGTTCCAGCGATCATTTGACTCTCTAGATCATAATGATTTGTTCATTCGTATCAATTTGATCTTATTGTTTAGTTCATTAGTCAGAATAAACAAAATGGCCGTCAATTCCTGGCGCCAGTGTTATAAATATATAACCTAAAAATGATATCGAACAGCATGCATGTTACAACCACAATAGTCTAAAAACGTCAGCCATCTTGGTTTGACTTCATACATGATCCCGAATCAAATCATTATGATCTCAAAGGTCGATCATTCACTCTGGCCGATCAAAATGCTCTTGAATTCGGTATCACTTTTGTTGCATATCAAAATGATATTGATTAAATATCATTTTGAAAACTTTTTTTTTATTGTGTAAAGAGCGACAGTACAGGAATCCGTGTGAGAAAGGGCTCTTTAGAGTATCAAAAAATATGCAACAATAGCAATTTCGAAAAATTCTTTAAAACCTGTTAAGGAAACATAAAAAATATGTGATCCGACTGGATAGCCCCGGTTTAACACCGGCGCTGCTTGGGGAATCTTGCCGGGATCCTGCTAAAAACGTCACAGTAAACTGGTCGGATCCCGGATTCAATACCGGCCGGGATTCGGCCACAAGGAGATTAGAAAATGTTGCGTCGGGCGAGAATTTGGTAACTTGTTATCCTTTAGGGCTCATTGCAACATATACGATGAATTCATTACCAATTTCTGAATCTTTTGGGGGTAAGCAAATTTTCTTTATTTATCTTTTTTCGTGTCTTGAATAGTTTACCGCAAAATAAAATTTTTGATTATTTATTGTGCAATCAAAATTTTAATTTTTTAATTTTTAAGAAAATGTGAAAAGTAATCACGAAAATCTTGATGATTTTCTTGTCATAGTAGACTACCATGTGCGCGCGCCAGCGCACGCTTATTTTTTATTCATTTTTATCATTTACCCAATTTTCGAATAACTATTTATTTGTTAAAATTTTTTACCAGTCAAACTTTCGCTAAATTACAATCTGAAATAATGTATTCAACGAATCTATGTAACATAGCACTTGCTATCCTTTATATGAAAAGTTGTAACCTCTATCTTGGTAGTAGTGTGGGTTAGTAGGAATCGACTATATAGTTGTAGTAATGCAATAAAGTAGGAATATACTACATTGTTTCTACTACTATTGATGTAGGCTATTCTACATTAATTTAAAAATTGTTCAAGTTCGTATATTTTAAGTAAATATCGGTAATTAGGGGGCCCTTTTTGTGTAAAAAGTTACAAACTAAATTTTGTTTTCATTTCTTCAATTGACACATAAAACGCCTTGCGTTTGAGGTTGTGACTGCAGACTATTAGTTTTTCGAGTAATTCATTATTAATTTTGTGCAGTGATGTCACAGTGCTATATTATAAAGTACAACTTATGTATTTTTTAGCGTGTTATAACTCCAACAAATGCAATTTTGAGTTTAAAGTAAAATATAAAATAAGAATAATTTATATTTTTAAAGAAAATAATTATTCGATGCCGTTTTATCTTGTAAACTCAATAATTAGTTATTAGTTGATTACTAAATCCAAGTGACAGAAAGGAAATTGCAAATTAAGACAAAAATAATTCTCATATACAAATTATTTAAATGATTCTATAAAAATAATTCATTTAATGCTTTTTATGTTATTGATTCGTTAATTATTATTAGTTGATTAATTTTTTATAACATGAAATTGCATAAAGGTATAAGTTAAATATTGTTCAAGTAAGAAAATAAATTTATTCTTTACTTTGCGATTATGTTATTTTATATGGGATATGATTTGTATAATAAAAGTTCATCTATATTTTAAATACCGCTATTCCAAGTTCATAGTTTAAAAAATGTTTTTGATGTTTTTAAATAATTACCTGAATTAAATCTTCAAAAATTATATATTAATACGTTTGAAATTTTTTTCAAAATATGTCCATTACAATCATCTTTTCTAATTTTTTTGATGTAGGAAAATGAGTATCAGGATTCAATTTTCAAAATGATATGTATATGCGTTTCCGGGAAAATGATTCTCAATTGATTTTTTCAGTTCAAATTTTCAATTTTCAAGTTAAAACTTAAAAATATATAAGGCGAAAATGATTTTTTATATAGTTGAATATTTATTAAATAATTCTGTTAATACTTAAATTTTCTGGTATTAATATGAAATATAATTGGATCTTTTCAATGAGAATAATTGCGTGAGGCTTTTTATGTCGTCAACTATTTAATTAATTTTTAGTTCATTAATATTATATTATAATATTATATTAGGTATTAGTTTTTCAATAAAAGTTTATTTTCTCTTTCGAATACGTCTATTAAATTTTATGATTTTTCTTATGAATGTGAAGTGAAATGAGTATCTATATTCAATTTTTAAAATTATAAGTAAATAATTTCAATATTTTTAGAAAATACTTTTAAATGTTATTAATAAATGAAACGTACAATGTCATTTTAAAATTATTATACAGATTCAATGAAAATGATTGTTTAATGCTTTTTATGTTTTCAACTGATTAACGGTTAATTTATTCTGTTAAGAATTATAATTTCTGGAATTATTTAAAAATTTTATTAATAAATAAAATTTCAAGGAACTAAATCTCAAATTTAAAAAAAAAGATATTAAGCAAAGATTATTTGAGTGCTTCAGTGAAAGTTATAGTCAAATGCTTCTCATATTGTGAAATAATTAATTAATCATCAGCTGAATAATTGTTAGAAAATATTAAATTTAATAAAGATTAAAAATTAGTTTTTTTAAATTAGGTGTCATAAATTGATTATTTATTCGAAAGTTATATAATAGAATACTGGATATAATTTGCATAATAAAAGTTTATTTATATTAAAACATCCCTATTTCAATTGCATAATTTTTCAAATGATTCTGATATTGCGAAATGGGATTCAGCATTTAATGTTTAGATTTTTATGTTAATGTGTTTTAATTTTGTTTTTGAAATTAGTAGAAAAGGTTACCAATAAATCAAATTTTAAGAAATAAAAGTGAAAATTCAAAATAAAAGTAGCATAGAAATGATTTTAAAATCAAAATGAAAATTATAGATTAATTCTTTTTACGTTATGAATACATTATTTAATTATCCCCCGATTTTTTTCAACATATTCAATCACATAAATATTGAATTGAAGTTTATTGTAATTAACTATGATAAATTTTTTATTTACTTCAAATTTATCTAATTTAATATTGGTCATAATTTATATGATAAAAGTTTGTTAATGTTAAAAATACCTCCATTCCAGTGAAATAATTTGTTTAAAGTTTTGCGATGTTAAATGAGCATCTGAATTCTGATTTACAAATTATTTGCGAATATATTTTTATTTTTCCTAGAATAGTTTAAAATGTTATAAATAACTTAAATTTTCTGAAAAATTTAGAATAAAAATTATTTCAATGATTAACTGACAATAATTCCTTAATGCTTTTTATATTAGAAACTGATCAATTACTTACTAGCTGTTTAAAATGTTTACAATTTTAAATAAAATAAAGAATCAATTTTAATTTTTCCCAATTAAGTAACAGAAATAGGTTATTCACTTTAAGTTTATGTAATTGAATTTTACATATGATTTATATAATGAAAGTTTATTTATATTTAGGATACTCATATTCCTGCTATACAAGTTTTTAATTAATATCAATCATTTTTGATGTTTTTAATTTAATGAAGTCATTAAATAATTATCAGCTGAATATTTTTTTTTACAATATTAAATTACATACAGATTGAACTTTAATTTTGTCCAATTGAGTCACGTAAATTTATTTGATAAAAGTTTACTTATTTCTGAAATACCTCTTTATTTCAATTATGTAATTTTTGTAAGTTTCTGTGATGTGGAATGAGTATCTGCGTTCAACTTTCAAAAAGATATTGTAATTTTTATTAAATGAGTTGAAAATGTTAGTAAAAATTCTACTTTGTATACAAATTTAAAGTCGAAATAATTTTAATGCATCAATTAAAATAATTGTTCGTTGATTTTTATGTTATCAACTGATTAATTTTTTCACAATATAAAACTTTACTACAATCTAAAATGATACGTAAAAATTAAAGTCTTCGTCTGTTACAAAAATTTGATCAAATAAATATTTATTCGAAAATTGGGTACGCAAACTGGTACTTGATGCGACAATACCATTTAGCGTCCAGTTCGGTCGCAAATAGGGACAGAATTTGCATTGCCCTATTTGCGTCCGCTCTTTAGAGGTTATGATACACTCGAATTATTCCGATCAAACTTATGTCACTTTATAGATTTTACTGAAGAAAAAAGCAGGGCATATCGAAATACTGAT
>JAWWLR010204838.1:0-15213 GCA_035041075.1 Acraspis erinacei | reverse complement strand
GTAGGTGGCTGCACTGAGCTAGCCGAGCAAAGCGAGGGTGGCACTCACACAAGGCAAAATGCCGTACGCCCTTGATACACACAATACTTTTTGTCCTACTCTTTCCTACTACCCTCTTTGAAAACAAGCATGTGAAGCAGATAAAGGATTTTTTGTATTCTTGACCATTTTAAATTATAATTAAAAGGGCGAAATGACGTACTTAGTAGAAGGGAGACTGTGGGGTACTGAGATTTCATTTTTATAAAGATAAATATAATTTTTTTATCGGGCGTAAACTTCCATGTAGCTGTCGTAAAGTTGTATATTGGGGGTTTAAAGTTTCAGGTAGCGGGCGTAAAGTTTCATATAGCGGGCGTAAACTTTCATGTCGGCCCGACCGCGGAGAGAGCATGTGCAAATCTTGCCTGGGCTGTAAGCGGCCACATTATGCCTGCTTCACGTGCATGCAGTGGCGCGTTTTCAAGGGGGGTTGGACAGGAAAGTTTTTTTGTCCCTGAGGTTATTAAAAAAATCAGCATAAACTCTCTACAGGATTCAGTTATCTGATGTTGCCCAGTTATTTTGAGCCAGGCAAGAAAAAATTGATCGAAGCATTCTCACTTAAAATATTCAGGCAACCTGAAAAAATGTAATCCTGCAAAGAACTGGCGTTAAGTACGAAGTTTCAGTTAAAGTTAATTAAATCTCACGGCGATTTTTCTAATTCCGTTCTGCAGCACCTACTTCACACTCACAGACTGTGTTTTTTTATCATAAAATATTGAAATATTGAATTTATGGAATTCCGGAATTATTGCACTTACCAACAGAATCCAGCAGAAAATGTACTTAACGTTGATGATAGACGCAATGACGTCAATTTTAGGCAGGATGGGGATGTGAGGATAAGAGCAATAGTATTATTAAGTGAAATCACTAAATAATTTGTCAATATTGGCGAAGATGGAGATTGGTAGGGAGGATTTGAGGGCAACCAACTTCAACTCATTCTTTCCCTCTTTTCTGAAGCATATAACACAAATGATATAATTATCATTTGTTTGCTACTTGCGTAATGTTTTTTACATAGTACAGAGGTGAAGACATAGGCATAATTTTGATTGGAATTATGTGGAAATTGTCTATAATGAAAAAAATCAGCACAGAAAGCATTTATTGAAATGTGAATAAAGAGAGCGGGGAATAATGTGATGTCAATAATGATTTTTATTAGGAGCTGTTGATGCAATGTTGGCGATTAATATGTATTCGAATCTGGATTCGAATAAAGTTCCGGGTGATATGCATACAAATGCGAAAAAAATTTCCAGTGTATTTTTTGATTACCCTATTGTACAAACAGTAATAATAATCAGGATCCTCAAAAAGGATCCACTGCCTTCCCATTGAAACCAGAAAAAAACGTAATGAAAAAACCTTTTAAAGTTTCCTTTAGTTCATTTTCAAATGCAAATAAAGTGGAATTTAGGTAATGCAAATTCTGCTTTTTGAACGCACGGAAAACAATTAAATGGCTACATTTGCCATTTCGGCATGCATGATTTGAATTCTGAAAGTATTTTCGTAGATTTTATTAAATATCACAATTTAAAAAAATATCCGCGGTTATCCTTGCACATGCTGCAATTTGCAATGGTAAAATTTACTAAATTCCAAGAAAAATTTCTTCCAAGTTTAAAAGATGTACGATAAAATGTTAAATTGAGCCATTCAATTTTCTTTGTCCGATTTCTTAAACGAAAAAAAAGATAAAAATGAAAAGCAATAGTACACTACCAGTTTCAAGTGTCACCTTTAAAAGTGTTAACGAAAGGAATTTAAAGAAATCTATACTCCATATGATACAACAGGAGTTTGAATTTATTTACCTTAATATTATTTTGAAAAAATTCTTGTGGTTAAAAATTCGTATTCAATACACTTTTTTAAATATTTGAAGCATCATACATCTCGTAAAATCATTACAGACCCTGCTTTGTTTATTTTTTATAACGTTAAAATATTTTTAGGTATTTAAAGCGAACAGTATTTGAAGACAAAATAGCTGATTAGATGGCAAAAAAACCTCCCTTTGAATTTTCTTCGATGAAAATGAAACTCAAGATACGATAGCTGGTTGTGAGTCGATTTAGGAAAATGCAAAAAATTTGCATGAGTTTGATAGCTCGTAATTATTTAACGCCGAATGGCCGAAGACACAGAAATTGATGGAAACAGAAAACATAATCTATGAGAAATAAATGTCTTAAGTTAAATCAAAATTTATACTAAATTTTTATTACATATCTACTTATCTAGCCTATATAAGCAAATTATTAAATGATTTTGAAATAATTTTGAATTTTTCTTTTACAATAATTATACTAAGTCCAATAGATTGTTTATAAAAATGAAGATATTAGAAAGCCTAAAGGAAATTTTTTTTCTTCAATATTTTCTAATTTGATCATTTTGATGTATCCCTGTTATTACAGATACGTATTTTTCAAATTTGGGAAAAAATTCCTAAGGAGTTATGCGAATTTCAATTTTTGCTTTATTAAAAAAAAACATTTCTTTTTTCATTAAACTTTTATAACTTTGGACCTAATTGGCGGTGGTTTTTTTTGAAAAAATTAAAAGTCGGTTTCCTCAAAAAACCACCCTTTAATTTATTGTTAACTATTTAAACAAATTTTAATTTGATAAGAAAGAGAACTTGTAAGTTTGATTATGGCTAAATAACTTTGGTGGCCGAGATAATTTTTTATTCTTACAATCGAATTTTCTTCTTTTACTCGGAGACAATGGCAGATATGAAAAAATGTTAAAATAAAAGTCTGCACGTCTAAATAGGTTCTATGAAAAATTTATCTTCTTGTTTTGTGTTATCGTTGATTGTTTACGAGAAAATTTTTAAAATACTAGAATACTAGAATCAAAATCAAAAATAAAATAAATGTTTCCATTAAGTCAAAAGTTATAGAGTTTTAAAGAAACAATTCGGGTTTTTAGTAAAACAAAGAATGCAATTCAGTTACGCATACATTCTTAGGAATTTCTATTTTTTTAATTGAAAAAATACGTATCACCTAATTTCTTCTAAATAGCAACATATTTAGTCCCCGAGAGATTCTGCGATTTCGCGTGTAGAACCCTCTCCGCTTTGAAGTGGATTCGGATTCGGTTGAAAGTTTCACTAGTATAAATCATGGTTCAAAATTACCGAAAAATTTCAAACTGAAGACAGTAAAAATAAAAAACTGTTGGACATTTTTCCAATTTAAGCAATAAAGTTGAAAGTGTATAAATATTGCCTACAATTTTAAATAAAGGTTAAAATATATACATTTCAATCAATAATGTTACGTTTAACATCCAATTTTGAATTTGTTTCAATCAATTTTCCGCTTGAGAAAACTATTTATTTGCTTTATCATTACAAGTGTAAATACCAACTGTTAGATACCCTTGATATCGGTAAAAAATAAATTGAAATCGAAACATCCTAAATAAAAATTATGCATTGTTTTGAGATACGATGTAATCTCGTAAGGTTTGTAGACATACGTGGAACTTTTATTTGCGAAAGGAATAATTTGTCTAGTTTTCTTAAGTGTGAAATCAGATTTTATCAATGCTATACACAAATCTGAAACAAACACTACCACTACCACCTGTCGCGACTTCCCCTACTCGCTTTGATCCCATTAACGAATCTTCAAAACATTTTAACATTCAATGTAACATATTTCATAATTAAGTTTAAATTTATAAATATTTATATTGTTTCTAGAAATATAGATTTAATACAAATTTGTTTATATTGATACAGTTTTCTGGATGGATATGAACAAATAGCATAATAGCCCCTGAATATTCTCGGCTACTTGTTTCCTTAACTGTTAAATTTTGACCATAAATGTTGTGATTCAGATATTAGAATAAAGGTGGAGGGCAGAAAGATTTCTGGTGTGGTGGGGGACCTCACCACTGTGCACGTACTTGTCAGATTATTACTATCCTAAAAAATGCCACATACATCCATAAAGTTTTTGAATTGGAGAAGTTAAAAATAATTTGATATAAATATATTTATTAAGTCTAAAATGCCACGCGTGTTCCGTTCTGGTTTCTATGTACACAATTACGTATCTTAACACAAAGTGATAAATAATATCGGTTTCACTTGCTTCGTCATGGAATTTTTTTTGCTGATTTTTGCTGTCTGACTCAAAATGAACTCAACTTTTTTGTTAATTTTTTTCTGCTTTGGAAAGTCAATCGTGTATGAATTTCATGTTTTAATAATAATAATAATAATAATCCTTATAAATCACTGTAACCGAAACGGCTTGATCACAAGTTAATCTTTAGGGTCGGCTGACTCCACACCTTTGATTTTTTATACTCTATTTTCTTTGATTTAGTGACAAAAGAAAGGTGACTTTTTATACTTTTTTGGTAAAAATGTCAAATGACTTACTTTAAAGCAATAAGTATTTCAAGAAAATTATAGTGGGTATCACTGGAACTAATTTCACCCTAGTTTAAATCAGAATAATATCCTTAAATGGGAAAGAAACCACATTATTATTTGTTGTTATTTCTTCTTATTATTATTGTATTATTATATTTTTTACTGTTTACCGGAGTTATGATAAATTACGTTAGGAACGGTAAAAGAAGCATAGTATTATCCTGAGGGCTAGATTTTAAAGTTTATGTGTACCACTAGCACACATTTTACTGTGACTTTTTAGGTTTAAGTGTTGCATTCTAAATAAAATTAGAGTAAAATTTCTTTAAATGATGCCTACCATAATTTAATTAAAACACTTATTATAATACATTAAATTTTTGTAGGCCAACCTACTGCATACTTTAATTAAGATTAGGTTCTAGAAATGGGAAATCTAATAAATAGAAACATTTAATGAAAGACAGCCATTGCGCAACATTTTTAACTTTATTGAAACAATGAGAGTGCGATATTGTGAAAGTTGCAAATAGGCAACGTTCCTTCGATTAATGTATTTACGAATTATTGCTTGGCAATCGAAAACATAACATTACTTAAACAGTTAACCAAGATAACAAAAATTCGTAAAAAAAAAGAAATGCGTTCAGAGTTCTTTTTATTTAGGATTAAAAAGAAATCTATTTTATCATCAATAATGTTATGCAAAATAATCATGCATTATTGTTTCTAACTATCTTTTCCTACAGTAATGCTAGATAGTTGTGGTTTTTTCCGAAAAATGTTCAACTTTTTTTTACTTTTTCTGAGTAAAATACTAAATAATGCAAGCTAATAAAAATAATTGTTTAAACAATTTATTTAACCATCTAATTATCCATATAAACCAGTATTTTTTGTATTAAAGATATTTGTTATTAAAAAAACTGAGAAAAATCATAAGTTGCATTAAAAATTTACCAATCCGAGTTTTTCATTTATGAGTTTTTTAAGGATTTGAACAAGTTTGGTGGCGATTTGTATGAATATTAAAAAAAATCAATGTATTTTTGGACCAACTTTGTTGATACGAATACCCCATTTCAACTCTCAGGTGCCCGTTTCAAGGGTTCTCTATTAATTTTTTTTGTTCCTGTTGACTCCACCCCCTGCCCTTTCCAATACAACCTTATTTAAGCAGCCTGCCCAAAAAAATGTATGAAATATACAAAAAAAAAAACTTTTCCTTCTGAATCTCATATTTTTGAGATTATTAAAAAAAGAAGAAAATGGAACAACAAATTAAGCGAATGGCCTCTGTATAAAGGCCAAAAATATACTTATTTATTGACGTTTTTTTTTGTAACATATCGCAGTAGGTGGCCGGGGTGACTCGAAACTCTTTTTGAATAACCTTTTGCGATGTCCGACGACTGAGCGCCGCCACCAAGACAAAATGAAAAATGCAATACGCCATATTTTTGGCATATTTTGTGAAAATTTTATGGCAAAGAAAATTTTATTTGCTCTTTGAACTCTTTAAACTCCTGGCCACAAAAGTTATTTAGCCCGCATAAAACTCACAAGAGGAGTAAAATATTCATGAATGTATTATGCAAGTACCAAAAGAATCTAGAACTTGGGATTCGAGTAACAAAAAATCCGATACTTTATTTTCGAGGAGCACAAAACTCGGGAATATATTATTTGAGGAGCATAAAAATATCCGATACTTTGTTTTCGAAGACCAAAAAAATTTGGAATCTATTATTCGTGTAGTAGATGAATCTATAACATCGAATTCGAGTAGCAAAAAAGTTCAGTATTTGAATTTCAAATAGCAAAATAATCTGACACTTTAGTTTCGAGGAGCAAACAATTTTAATATAATTTAAATTTTAAGCAGAAAAAAATCAGGAATTTAATATTAGAGTAACAAGAAGATAAGATGCTTTATTTTCGAGGATACAAAAAATCAGCAGTCTATTAATCGTGTTGCAGAATAATTAAGACCGTTGAATTCGACTGGAAAAAAAGAATCTATAATTCGAGTGTCAGAATAATCTACCATTTCGAATTTAATTAGAAAAAATATAGTATTTCAATTTTGAGCAGCAAAAATCAGCAATCTATTGCTCGTGGTAGAAGAATAATTCAGAACTTGAAATTCCAGCAGCGAAAAAACTCGGATCTTTATTTTAGAAGAGAAAAAATTGGGTCTCTGTTATCCATGTAGCAGAATAATTTACATGTTTTAATTCTGGTAGCCAAAAAATGAAGTATTTCAATTTCGAGGGAAAAAAATCGGGAAACTTTCGTTCGATCAGCATGAATAAGATCCGATACCTTATTTTCGAGGATCATAAACAAATGGGAATCTGTTATTCTTATATTCGATGAATCTAGAACATCGATTTCGAATAGCAAAACAATCCAGTACTATAAATCGAGTAGGAAAAACATTCGTTACTTTTGTTGCAAGGAGAAAAAAAACGTAACAGTAACTTTTCTGTAACGTAACGTTTCTGTAACGTTCCTGTAACTTCGCATTGAAGCAGCAAAGAAATGTATTTTAAAAACGTTGTGGACCAAAAAAATCGGGAATCTAATATCTGAGTAGAAAAAAGGTCATATATTTTATTTTCGATGAGCCAAAAAATCAGCAATCTATATTTCGTTTAACAGAATAATTTAGACCTTTGAATTCGAGTAACAAAAATCCAGTACTTCAATTTCAGAGAGCTCAAAAAATCGGGAATCTATTAAGCGGGTAGAAAAATACTCTGGATCTTCGCATTCAACTATCAAAAAAATCCGATAATTTACTTTCGTGGAGCAAAAATATCAGAAACCTATTATTCGTGTAGCAGAATAATATAGAAATTCAAATTCAAGTAGAAAACAAATATAATATTTCAATTTTGGTCAAAAAAATTAAGAATCTAATATGAGAGTAGTAAAAAGATCAGATACTTTCCTTTCGTGAAGAAAAACAATCAGTTATCAGCAAAAGTCTGAATCATCTTCATATACTCAGGAGTAGTTTTCCGTTATATGTAATATTGGCCATCGCAATGCAAAAAATGAGGGAAAGTCTCCCTTAACAGTCTTTTCTGAAGATTATTATTTTTTGTGCGCTTTATACAAGTATATGTAATGTCCGCTCCATACATTTACGTGGACGGATATTTGTCGGGTTAAATTATAAAAGGGGTAAATTTACAAGTGTTAAGTAATTAACTTAAAGTTCTGAATCTTAAGGTTGATTAAGGTTGTTTTCACACTTTTAGAATATTTTTGATCACGAGACGTAGATATGTATGAGTTAGGGGTAGTTTTTTTGGTCACGTATTATATGCCATCCAAGAGAAAAAAAACCAAAAGCAAATCTCCCCTAATCGTTCACCTCTTTATAATATTTCGTAGTGAGTTTTCGTAGGTGGCGGCACTGAGCAGACGTCGTGCTATATGTCTACTATGTCGTGCTATATGTCTACTATATGTCTACTATGTATGTGTAATATGTCCCACTATGTATACATTTTCACCTGGGTATCTAATAAGATTATTCTTCGATTATCTGATTTAAAGTTATTAGTAATAGCACTAATATTCTAAATAACGTTTTATAATGCTATTTTTGTCGATATAATCTAGATTAATAATGAAGGACATTTTTAAACGTCCAGCTGCTTAAGATAAAGTTTAAATTTATTGATGAAATTTAATTAATGAATATCAAAATTCTTATTGTTACAATTAGATCGTACTGGTATGGAAAATTTCCATATTTATTTCCAGCCAATTTATATACTAACAATAAGATCCAAGATATAAAATTTCGTGTTATCTATCACGTATTCCAGACGAGCGAAACGAGGTTAAACAGAAATGGAGTAATTGTAAAACGATTCTTATTTAACAGAACATGTTTAGAGAAACATACAGTTTACTTATTTATCTAACGAATAAAATTCTTATTTGTCTAAATCTTTGTTATTCCAATGTATCCATTTATGTAAGTCTGTTGATACCAGCTAATTCAATTTAAAATCTAAATCAATTTTGGCCCAGATTCCGATATACTTATATAACCTATATGAATAGAGTATTAAATCATTTTATAATCCTTTTTAATTTGTCTTTCACGATATTTGTATCAAGCCTAACAAATTAATTATATAAATCCAGATAACAAGACTGGCGAGAATAAAAAAAAATGACCTGGAGGGTCACTTAATAGGGGCGAGTGGGGTATGGCGTCCCGCTTTGAATTAAATGCTTTATAATATGTGATTGAAATGTGATTTTCATATGCGTATTTGTTAAGCTCAAGCTTACATTATCAGGAAATATATGTACCTCTTTTTAATTACGTCATTATTTTACGTTTAATTAATTAATAGATTTAGCATTTCACCCAGAGTAACCTATAACCTGAGTATAAGTGAACGTCATATTACTGCAACTTATTTAAACATTATAATGTTTGTAAAATAAAAATTATATAATATAATTATTTTGGAATGTCTAATGTGACGAAAAAAATTACTTCAGGAATTTGTAACGTTCAATTAATTTGATCTTAATCATTAATATAATGTATGTGGTAAAAGTAATTATAACCTCTTACTCTACTGAAATGCATGGGCTCTCCGAGGCGCGACATCATGCCCCACATGCGACAGCGCAAGATTTGAATAATTTTAATATATTTTAAACATTCGTTGAAAGAAATTATGATACCGGCAGTTTATTAAGATACTTCACCTATTAAAACTTAATTTTTTCATGCTTTAATTATTTCAAAATATGATGTAAGTGCTTCATTTCTTCCAAAGATATTTTCATCAATTTTCGCCAAAACTGTTTTTTCATAATTACTCTTTTAAAGGGTATTTTAAAACAAAATTTGCATCAAATCAATATTTTGCTAAACAAAGAAAGATATTATACGCAAAAACTAATATGAAAATCAATAAACACGACCTTAATTTGCAATTCTCACTATACTCCGCATAGGCATCATTACCCCACTCTCTCCTAGTCAACCGAGGCTCTTATAGGGCATGTTTTTTTGTTTCTAGAATCTCAATTATTCATTATTCATTATTCATTTAGACGATGTTTCTGAAAACAAACATTTTAATAGAGCTTCGCTTGCTTACGATAAGACGTTGTTTATATGAGCATATAGTACAGATATATAACATTACCAACAGATTGTACAATACTGCTTATAAAGTGCTCACATACGTATTTTCCATTATATACTTAAATAAATTGAACTTCAGTCTTAAATTTTGTAAGTAAACTAACTGTTTATAAAACGATGATTAGATCATCACTTACGCAACTCCTGCATGGACTTTCACCTGCGATACTAATTATATAAAATTACAAATAACTCACAATAAATTCTTAAGGTTTTTAGAGGAATTTAATAGGTATATCATGCTAAAGGATATCCATATATGTCTATGCCTAGAATATATTTTATTAAAGACTAATTAGGAAGACTATGAACTTAGTATTTATTTACAGCTCCAAATTAAATACTTAAGGTTTGAAAATTTTCCTCTCATTATAATTTTCCCAAATAACTACCCTTTCACGTAAACCTGTGCAGCGGAACATATATAAATATGAAAAAAGCACAAAAAATAATACAATTTGGAAAACACTGTTAGTTGATATTTTTTGCTCTTGTTTTGCTCAATGATTTCCTATATTACGTGTCCAAAATACTACCACTAAGTCATACATACCTAGCTCTCGTGATTAAAAACGTTCTAAAAGTAGGAAAACCACCTTCGGGAAAGTAAAGATGATTTAGAATTTCAAATTAATTACTTAGCACTTGAAAATTTCCCCTTACATTGTTTAATGTCATTTTCCCACTTTTAAAACATTTTTGATCAGGAGGGTTAGGTATCTATGAATTAGGGGTATTTTTTGGTGAACGTATTATATGTCATCGTAGAGCAAAACAAGAGCGAAAAAGATCAACCAAGAATGTTTTCAAAATTTTATTGTTTTTTATGCTTTCTTCATACATATATGAACTCCGCTGCCTACACTCACGTGGAAGGGTAGGTTTTTGGTGAAAATTGTAATGATAGGGAAATTTTCAAGTTTTAAGGAATTAATTTGGAGCTGTAAATCATTTTTATATTGTTCAAGGTGGGTTTCCCATTTTTAAAACGGTTTTGATAACGAAGGGTAGGTGTGTACGACTTAGGGATAGTTTTCGGGGAACGTTATATATGTCATCAGAATGCAAGAAAAAAGCAAAAAATCTCTTCTTAACGTTTTTCTCATTATAATAATTTTTATTGGTTTTTCACAGGTGGCGTCACTGAGTGGACTTCGTGCTAGTGTCTCGACCCTTGTCTCGGAGGTTTAAAAAGCAAAAAAATTCTTTTACCATAAAATTATGATTGTGGATTTCTATTTTCATGTATTTCAGATATCCGATTATCTCCCATCAGCAATAATACGGCTATACCTACTCTGCATACTTTTGCTATACTTAAAAGATATACGAGAACTTCGGCCATACTTTGACTGAATAACAGCTATACCTTATCTATACTTTATGATAATTTCCTAGGCGTTTTCCTAGATCAATCCCTTTCTAAAACTTTCTTACCCGGGTTATACTGTGCCCGGAAAATTTAAAAGGAAAAAATAAACTGAGCCTGTTTTTTAAACCTGATATTCAAGGCCTCTTCTGAGGACAAGTTCAAGGGCATGTAATCGGGATCCGGTTCACAGACGGTGATGTAAAGCGCGATGCCTCACTTGTTGTTCCAATAGTCATGAAACTGTATAAATTATGACTAATAATAAATTATGATTCTCAACAACTAAAACGCCACAACCCCACTATTTACAATAGAACTATTTGAATCGCCCTAAGTCATTCTCTTGATGACTGCTTACCTGAAGTCTTGGAAGGGTCGATACTTAGTTTAGATCCCGCAGACTAGAGTCTACCAGTTCCCCAGAGTAGCCATACCTCGCGATGTATTCCTTCTGGTTCAATTTCCTCAGGTCTCTAGTTTGATTAAGAAGAAGAACCTTAACCCCCACTAGCTGCAAGGTCACGTGATCCTTAGGGAGATAGCTCCAGTAGATATTTCATTGAAATTTTTTATTGAATCCAAAAGGTTGGATGCAAATTTGAGAAGAATTTACTGAGATATTCACTGCATAAGTGATAATTAGCGGAAGAGCAAATTAATTTGATTTTCAGTATTTAATCAGGAATATTACATATAATTCTCATATTTATATTATTTTACGTTATTACATTTTCATTTTTTTATCTTGATGGCCTGATGGACTTCCTGGCGAACGTGATTGGCTTTGTTGCACAGATGTTTGACCTTCTCGCACCGGTTGTGCGCCTCCTTGCACCGGTTGTTCGCCCTGCTGCATGAGCTGTTCGCGTTGTTGCATCGGTGGTTGTTCTTGTTGCACCACTTGTTCGTGCTGCTGCACCGGTGGTTGGCCTTGTTGCATCGGTGGTTGACCTTGCGGACGTTGAGCTCGTCTTCTCGGTCGCGGAGGTTCGCTAATATCGATATTTATCGATCCTCCAGCAGACCTATATTCTAAATGTGTGTGTTGGCGGTTTCTTGAATCTACGGTATGAAATACTCTAGGAGGTGTCGACATACGACTAGTGTCAATAATATTTCCGCCAATAATTTGAAATCGAGGTTGACGAGGGTTTTCATTATTTGGCCTTTGATTGTTATTATTATTTTCTTCAGGATCACTTGGTCTTGATTCTGTAAAGAAAATAGAGATTTGTCACTATTTCGCAGATATATTCGGAAAATAGCTGAATGTGAATTTTGATAAAACTTCTTTATTCCTGATTAAATCGGCATTATTTGTTTCTGATAAAATAAATAGTGCAAGTTCTTTTTCCCAGATATATAGTCTTATGGCTTACTGTAGAACAAAACGAAATTTATATAATATATCACCTTAATATAAGTGACTTTTCTATAATTATTCGCTATAATGTTCAAAAGCAGTTAGCACGCTATTAATCTTATCCGATTAGCTTAACTTTGGTACAGACCCGTCTTGTATACAAAATGAAAAATAGGCTTCAGTGCGATTTGCATTTAAGAAATTATTTTTTCTTTTTTACGAAAAATGGAAACACCAAATTATTGCACTTACCAGCAGAATTCAGCAGAAAAACTGCGATCGTAAAAAGTAAAGTTCCAGTAAGAATCTTCATGTTTTCTATCGAAGGATTTCGTAGGCGTAATTCATAAATTTGGAACAAATTCACTGTAATTTATACTGACGATTACGAAACTTTCCTAGTGAAACCGTGGGGATGCTTATACATTGCGTAACCCTGATGATAGACACAATAAACTGAATTTTAAGTTGAAAAAAGACCTTACTGTATATACAGCACGTGCTATGATTATTTATTGAACACCCTCTTTCCATATTCAACTAGAAAGAAAAATAATTTAAAAAATCAATCCAAGAAGAGGTTGGCAAACCAGCTCAAGTAAAGCTTTAGTAGACATAAAGGCAAACATTCAAACAAAATTTCTAAATTTTTCTGCATGATTTTTATTATCTAGTTTTTTTTTAAATTGGCAATGTAAAGTAGCAAATTTTATTTTTTATCCCAATTCTGTCCAAGTTGAGCGATCTGAAAATCGGACTTAAAAAACTTTCATATGCGTCTAGAAAACGAAATTGTCTTGAATTTTATTATTTTCTATATTTCCTGGCTATTAATATAAGGAAATAAAAACTAAAACATAGCAAATCTAATTCTTTATCTAAATACGACGTGGGAAAAGCTTCAATTTCAGCAATTCCATTGATTATACTGATGAATTTTTACCTGTATGGATTTTTTGTATATATATTGTATATATATTGTACATATATAATTGTATAATATCAAATAAAAAAAAGCCAGAAAAATAAGCAGAAATTGACTGATTCGGTTGTTTGAAATATACAGGTACTAATTCAAGAGGAAGAAACTACTAATTGCAATAAAAAGAAACTAATTTTTTTGTTGAAGTGTATATTCGTACCGTAAAGTTTAATAAAGTATAAAAACATCTGTACCCTATTTCTAGTAGTATCCTTCCAATTGGAAGTATACAAAAAAGGGGTATTCTAAGGGTCACTAGAAAAAAATGTAGAGTGGATTTTAACACATCCCTACTTCCTTTCCAGTAGCTAACCCCTGTCCTTTAACTTTGCTAAAAAATCTTGAATAAATATGATTCATTGCTTTGAGTTACGACGTAATTTCGGAAGGTTTGTAGACATATGTGGAACTTTTGTTTACGAAAGTAATAATTTCAATATCTTATTTCACTGGACACAAACTTGCCAGATTATTACAATTGTAAATTAAAATACTAAATATATCTATAAAGTTTTTACAATGAAGGAAATAAAAACAATTTTATTTAAAGACATATAAGGTCTAAAATGCTACACCTGTTCCATTCTAGTTTATATGTACACAATTACGCATCATGACTTAAAACGACGAATAATACCGGTTTTACTTGTTTTTTCATTAAATTAATTTGTTCACTGATACTAAGGATTCTTAAAATTAACATTTATGCTTTAGGTAAATGTGCCACTAATCCTGAAACTTGGATATAATTTGAACATATTGCTAAAAAAATATTTTAAAAGTAATATTTAATGATAGAATCCATTTTGAGCATTTCTTGAAGCAACAGAGAATCGAAATTGATCCACCTGCAGGAGATTCAAGTTTAGCTAAAATTTTGTATAGAATAAAAAGAAAACTTTTTAACGCGATTTAATCTTGTTGGTAATATTTTTCGTTTAATTATTTAAATTTTTTGCTATTTACTCAAATGCTTTTTGTGTGTGACAGAATTAAAAAATGAGGTTGCAAATAGTAGCAGGCAGTTCTTGACCGATTTTAGATTAACAAATATCCAGTGTAAGAATTCTGGGTTCATCCGTTTTCTATAATGGATTACACAAAATTACTTTGCTAAAGATTATGATTTTAAACATATTCTCTAAAACACAAGAATTGGATTTTCATAACAATACAACAATGATATGCTTCTTTGTTCTGAACCGCAGAAATATCAAGTTCGACATGTACTAAAAACTTGAAAGAGATGACCTTAATTAATTTTTTTCACTCCTTAAAAAAATTTCAACATGTACAAACATGATTTAGACACGGTCTAGCATGGTTAAATTTTGTATAATTTTGTTTGCTTTGGAATAGATATTTCTTTTAAAAGTGATACATATTCACTGGAAGGCAGAAAAGAGCTTGGCAAACTTTTGCTTCGTCTTATTATTGATCTTACGTCAGCCGGTATCGGGTCAAATTCGTGTAATTCTCTGTTGTTCATAAACTCAATTTGTGTCCTTCCTAACTAAAAAATGCTGCGTCTAAATTTTTGTTGTCAGGTGTTGATGCAAACACCTGGGATTTCAAATTCTTTTAATGTACCCATTTTTCCACCAGCCTTTGCCCATCCCCTTTCAGAGAATTACAGAACTCCACACCTGGGAAATATTTCTTTGCCAGGTCCTGTAATTTCTGAACTAGCGTGGTTAAAATTTTTACATTCTCATCATAATGAGAAGGTATTAGTTTTGTGTGAAAAATGACTTTCGCCGATTCCATCAAATGTCGAAGTTTTGAGGCCCCCTGAGTCAGAAAAAACAGTTTTTACGTCGGAGTCTGTCTGTCTGTCGTC
>JAWWLR010204770.1:0-25535 GCA_035041075.1 Acraspis erinacei | reverse complement strand
ACAGCCCAAAAAAAGCCCAAAATTCTGATATAAAGAAACTTGGAAATTTCGTTTTTGGAGGTTTGTGGAGGTGCTAGCTTGATGGACCTTTCCCTGACTTTATTTCAAATTTTCATTTCCTGGGTTCGCTTTTCAATCACCAGTCTCGCCACGTTCTTTTGGCGTGTAAAATTAAATTCACAACTACTTTCTGTACAATTTTTGCAAGTTACTTTGTTTATTGGTGAATTTCGAAAAATTAAGTACGTAGAAGAAGGACCGTTCCCCCACCCTCTCTTCCGTAATAAATCATAACCAAACCTCTCGAACACTACCTCCCCCTTGAGCTCTTACGTAATTTAAGCACGAACCCTAGGAAGCAATAATAATTTTTCCAGATTATCCATTTAATAATTTTATTCAGATAGCAATAAACAATACTTAAAAATGCTTTATAATTATGGCGCTCATACAAAAAAAAGTTTTATAGAATCCCATAATTTAAAAATTAGATAAAAAAGAGAAGCATACAATATTATTAAATTAAGGATAGCAGCATTCTAAGGCATTTTGGTCTTCACGCAGGTGATGTTTCCACACAACTAGACTTTCGTAATGCAAAATTACTTTTAGATCCAACCTAAAAAATATATCTGGGATAATCTATGCAATAAGAAATATTTAAAACCTAGTACTAAATCCCTAATATATCATACTTGCAGACATTTCAGCCAATCTTCACTGTCGCAAGAAACGTATGCTTGAGCCTAACGCAGACGCTTTATTTATTACGAAAATTATATTAGCTCAAAGAGTTATTTGTACAGGTCCCATAGTCTCACCTAAATATATCTTAGCTGCTCACGTCTGTCGTATATCCCATCCCATAGGAGTTTACTACGTTTCTTCTGGTATACGGGAATTAGGTCCTGTTAAGAATCATAGAATTAAAGAGATATATAAGAGACGTAGAGCAGATATCGTCTTGTTTGAGCTTCGCAAACCTCTCGATTTTTTAAATCCAAGTGTGAATAGACCAATGCCATTTTATGAAGTAAATGTAACGCCAGAGTTGCCTCATTTAAATATTTATTCTTGGGCACCTAATGGTCAAGCTCAAATAAATACGCATGTATTGGTAGTGAACAGAACAGAGAATCCTTCGCTCAGAAACGACCAACTAGTCACTGCTCAAATGCATCAGAATAGTCGCGTAATTAACGACTTTAAGGACTTTGGGGCACCTTTAGCTGTGGGTCATCACTTGGTTGGTATTTTAGTTTACCCTGGAATTACTCGTGATATTTTTACACTTGTACATTTCGGCACAGATCACTATACCTGGATCATGGGACATATTCAAGCAGATTTACAGAACCTAGAAAATAGCCTAAATCAAGGTAATCACAAATAAAAAAATACCTGGAAACAAGCTTTACCTTTGCGGTTCATTTTTCGGCTTTTATCCACTAGGGTCGTTTCACAGCTATCAAAATGTTGCCATTGCCGTCTTTATCGTTAACTGTTCTTCTAATGTGCTGCTTAGTTATTGGATAAATATAATAATTAATACATATATTAGTAAATTAAGAAATGAACCGTTTGCAATTAGGGTATTAAGTTTAACTTGTAAGACCAAATATGTGAAATTAAATGATACCCGTTATCGAATAAAGTTATAAATTTTTATTTAATTATAGTGTTTATTATTTCAGTAAAATGTAACCTTCCAGTTTTTTTATCCGTTCCATTTTACAAATAAGAAAATTTCCTAAAAGTAGAAAATTCGCTTAGATTGTGACTAAATTGAATTGGAAAGGCTTCAGAAAGATATTAACACTTCAAAAACTTTTCAGAAAAAATTTCTTCCTAGTTTTTAAGGAAAATAGCATGCATTAATTAATATTTGCATACTTCTTAATCTGATTATTTGAATGTTCTGTATGATTTGTTTTTATTTGCTGAGTAAACGCCTCCAAGGTAGACAAACTCTTAGCGTTGATTAGGAATCAATATTATGGCTGAATTATGTTCGCAACTAAGCCGTTTATTATTATGACATGCAGAAATTTAAATTCTTATTAACTAAACACAAGTTTCATTTCAGGTAAAGAAAAAACATATCTTTTACGTTTTTTAACAAATATTAATCATCTGTAATATCTGTTCCTCATCACAACTTTTTTAAATCAAGAGAGATCGAACAGTTAAAAATATACAGGTGAAGGATATTTATTTGGGTTTGGACATTTCTTCGTGAAAGCATTTTAGATAAATGTATTAATTCTTTTTTTGATAAGAATATCATTTACTAATTAGTATCTCTTCAATTATTAATAACATTATTTAAATTTCATATAAATTTTTCGCATTTGCTACGAAAAAGTTTGCAAGGCAGAAAGGAAAACGAATATTTGGGGAAAATCACATTTTTGGGAAATAATTGAAAAAAATTTCAAAATATCCAGAAATGCCTGTGCAATTTTTTTAAATTTTTGACACCACTTTTTTCAAAATTTTAAAATTCTTTCGAAAGCCATTTATATTACACAAAAATATGAAAAATTTATCTCATTGACTTGTTTTGATCAAAGAAAAATAACAAATGTTATGGGATTTAAAAAATCCAGAAAACCAAACGAAAATGAACATTTGAAACAAAACTAAGCGTGATATGGGAAAAAGTCACGGAAAGAAAAAATTTTTTTGAAGGCCCTTAAAGATTATGTTATTAACTCTTTGAATTTTTTTTTAAAAAATCGAAAATTCCAACTTTGATTGAAGAAAAAATAATAAATTATTACATTCATATATAGAGTTCGAACTCAATGAATAAAAATTATTGAATAATATGTTACGTTGTAAACAAATTCATATTTTTACATTCTCATTCATGAGAGTGTAATGTAAACGTCCAAATTTTTTATCTCTGGTTTTTAACGCATCTTTACGTTTAGGCCCTCACAGAACCCGAAAATCATAACATTTTGTCGGTGTCTGTCTGTATGTCTGTATGTATGGTTACCTGAGCGTTATAGCCACGCTATCTTTTGAAGGATTTTTACAATTGAGTCAGACTTTGATACACTTCTTGAGGTTCCCAAAATGAAGGTTAAGTTCATCAAAAAGATATTTCCAACCAAACTAAAAAATTTAGAGCATTTTCAAAATTTGAAAATTTTTAAAAATTAATTTTAGAAGTTTTTGTCAAACTATCTTATAGATGGATAGAAGACTTGCAAATTATCCAAATAAAATTATCAATTTTTATAAAAATTATAAAACTTATATACTTTTGTAAATTTGGAAAATGTTCAGAATAATATATTAAAAAAATATTTTTCTGATAGATTAGGAAAATTCATTTAAATTCTTCACTAGCTATCAAATATATTTAGAAACTGCCGCTGTTAAATTGTCCGATTAGACAAAAATTCAAAAAGTTAGAGCTATTTCAAAATTTGAAGAAGTTTTAGAAACAGTTGAAAAATTTTCCGGTACGCGGCAAAAAGGCTTGCAAATTATCCTTGGGGCATTATTAAATTCGAAAAAATTAAAAAAGTTATATTCTTTTTCATATTTTCAAACAAAGGAACAAAAAAAAGTTTTAATCGGTTAAGAAATATCGATCCAATTTTCTACTAGACATAAAATAACAATGATTAAAACATGATTACAGAGTTATCAGTGAGACCCAGCTGATATTTACAAATAAATGATTCTTTTCAATAATTTACAACCATTTTTAATTAAGTGGCCACGAATTCCTTTTAAACATTCTACATTTTGAGATCCAAAACTTCTGTAATTGTGCAAATAATTTGCAGTGCGTAATTTTAATTTTTTTAACTTTTTATTTGCCTATTATATGACGAAAGTAGGCAGACAAAATCTTAGTCATCATATTAATTTTTTATTTGTTTTAAACGTACAGTTTCATACAGTAAACTTTCTCATTTATAATATATACGAATAAATTAATTTTACTGCCTTCACGTAGAAAAATTTGAAGAGATGAATTCACGGAAGCGCGTGATCTAAAAGCATGGAATTTGAGACCAGATAGCGAAGGGGCATGGCCTACTGCCCGAAGCTTCGAGACTTATACTTTAAAAGCAAGGCTTCCGAGATCTTCGTTATTGCGCCCAAGCGTAATAAAATCAAAGAGTAGTGTCTTGAATTAATCTTCCGAAATTTCTCTCCCTGTAAATAATTTTTTCTTTAAATTCTGAAAGCCGTTTATATGTAACAGCATAATGAAACCAAAAGAATATTCACTGAGAACTAGTTTGTAAAGTTCCCATTCTAAAGATGTGCGAAAGCGATGTTTTATGAAAACTGTTTCTTTGCGTGAGAATTCTGAATTGCTTTATTATTAACATAAGATACCTTTATAAATTTATTTATCATGATTGTCCAAGGTTTGGTACCAAGGATTTCCCAATTTATAGAATCAAATATTTTTTTAATTTAAAAAACGGACTACTCTTGTCATTAAGCGTGAAGCTGCCTCAAATGAAAATACGCCGCTATTCAAGTATAAGAGACGTAAACGACGTATTCCAAACTACACCACGCTCTTAATTTTGTACCTACAACATTATCCCAAGAGACTTCAAACATCGTACTAAATTTACTTATAACATCCTCACCTCATCAGTCACTTAAATACGTGGTAATGTACTTAGTACTTAGTACAGAAAGCCTTCGAAAGGACAAGTTTGGTATAGATAAACACATAATAAATACGGTAAGACTAGTGAACACTACGAACTCCATTAAATTGAATTATATGTTGTAAAAATAGAGTTTCTTCTATTTTAGAATGCACATAAATGTAGCAGTTGTCTACACTTCAGCACTTTAAAGGATATTTCGTGATAAAAATATAATTTAATAAATTCATGTTATGAAGCTTAGCCTTCACTTCTCACACTGATACTTTAGACCAATAGGAAGCAGATACCACTACAAATAATTGGGGCTGCAAGAAAGGAAAGAGGCACATTATTTTCACACTATTATCGCCTTCGGTGCAACAACAGGAAAAACAGAATTTCATCATCTGGAGTGTATAATTTCGTCTATCAAATGTCACAAAAAATACACTTAAATCATTTTATTTTTTGTCGACTTCTGTCGCCAGAAATTCTTGGGACTTTCTAAGAAGATAATTATGGTAAGTAAAGTTAAATTTTATTAGTGAAAATAAGTGTGGCGGAAGAAAAGTAATTTTTTATTACGAAATTGTAATAGTGCAAAGATGTTGCTTTTGCTAAAGACGAAAACGATCCTACTATAATTCAAATCTCGAGTGAAATTATATAGTTTAATCCCAAATTTCTGTGTTCCTTTGAATTACAATTAAAATGGTTAGTTTTGCTTCTTTTTAATGCCACAATTCACTCGTGCCAAAAATAAAGTTTTTAAAAATTCAATAATTTAAAAATGTGATGAAAAGGAGAAATATACGATATTAATATATTAAGGAAAACAGCATTTAAACGTATTTTGGTCTTCACGCAGGCCACGTTTCCACACAATTAGGCTTTCGTAATGCAAAATTCCTTTTTCGATTCAACCTTGTAAATATATCTGTATTAAAACCTATATAGTAAGAAATATTTAATGCACATTACTAAATCCTTAATATGTCGCACTTGCAGGCACCTCAAAGAATCTCCACTCTGGCAAGAAACGTATGCTACAGCATTCATTACGAGAATTATATTAGGTCGTAGACTTATTTTTACAGGTCCCATTGTCTCACCTTAATATGTCTTAGCTACTGAAGCTTGTCCCATAGGCAATCACAGAAGAAATTAATTTTGCGTTTTTTACCCACCTTGTTAGAGTAAGTTTAACAATTTACCTCAATGCTTGTATCAGAGCTAGCAAATTTTGCCATGTCCTTTTTTATCGGTAACTGGCTATACTCAGGAAGGGACTTGTGCAGTTTGCTTCCTTCTTGGTTAATAATTTCAAGGAAATGCGAGCGCTTCTAATAAAAATCCGGCTGCAGACAGTAAGGATCGTTCATCTAATTGTGTTGTTAATTTAGCGAATAAATATAATAATTAATACATATATTAGTTATTTAAAAACGAACAGTGTACAGTTAAGGTATAAAGTTTAACTTGTGATGCCAAATATGTGAAATGAAATCATACCCCTGACCTAATAATGTCCTGAATTATTATGGAATTACGCTGCTTATTATTTCAGTACATTTTTCCCGCGTAATTTATTTTTTCTCTACCTTTCCATTTTTTTAGTCCTGCAGTTTTACACGTAAGAAAGTTTCGTAAAAGTAAACAATGCGCTTAGTTTGTGACTAAATTGAATTAGAAAGTCTTCAGAAAGTTATAGCACTTCAAAAACGATTCAGAAAAATTTGTTTCTGGTTTTTAAGAAAAATAGCATTCGTTAATTAATATTTCCATAATTATTAATCTGATTATGTAAAATCTCTGTATGAGTTGTTTCTATTTTATGGGTAAAAGCCTCCACGCTAGATAAAGAAAAAATATATTTCTTTTTTATTTCTTTTGTCACTTTAAGTGTTGCTTGCTGTTTTACTAACAGCAACATGCACAACTAAGTACCGCTCAGATCCACCCAGTCGAGATAAAAAAGATTCTGCTTCCATCCCATTGTGTTCAGATATTATTGATACTATTCCGCACTATCAACTCCATACATGAAATAACAATTATAAATAAAGAGAGCGTAGCCAGTAAACTCCAGGAATAAATGTTATCTTTAAAGTGGATAAAAACGCTGCAGCACGTTTATCTGACGAAAGATAGAATTGATCTGACGAAAAATAACATTTATCTGATGAAAATATTTACTTGACATATGTGATATGTCAAACTCCTGCGTCTTCATTCGCCAAAAAAATTTCCTACATAAATTTGAATATCCTCGCCGTATTCATTTTTAAATCCTCTCACTTTATTTAAAGGATTTTAACCAACAAATCATTCACCTACACTTGCAGAATACATAGGCTGCACTTTGGTTTGTTTATACTTAATAGCGAACACTCGCCCGCTTCATTCGTTTGCTTTTATTAAACAAACCTTTAGTTTCTGTCGACTGTGCTGAAGACTTCAAAAATTGTAAACAAGTACTATAAAGTATAAACTAACCAACGTGCAGCCTATCTATTGTGTAAGTGGAGTTGAATAATTTGTTGGTAAAGATCATTTAAATAAATTGAGACGATTTGAAACATAAATAACTCGAGGATTTTCAAATTTATGGAGGTTATTTTTTCGGTGAACCTAGACGCAGCCGTTTGATATATCACATATGTAAAATTAATATTTTCGTTACAGCATTTTTATCCAATTTAAATATAAAATTTATTCCTAGGGTTTACTGCTTAAGTATTAAATTTTAAAATATATATCGTCATGTACAATTGAAAAGGTTCCCTCTTGCAGAGACCAAATGAAAAGGTACTAACTCTTGTGGCTTCAAAGCTCAAAGTTCCATTGTATGAACTTTATTGGAAACATTAACGCTTTCAATTCTATAGCACCTTTTTATTTGGTCTTCACGAGTCAACATCTTTTCATTTGGTTTCGTCGGGTATAAAACAGTTTATGGAAAAATTGGTTATTAGCTTACAACAAATCAACATTGAATTTAAAATCCAATTATGTAAGTGAAATCAGTAAAATAAAAATAATAAAATTAGGGATTTATTCATGATTTTCGTTTCATGGTACAAACCTGTAGTAGAAAGGCAAAAGCACAAATCTAGATCTGCAATGTTTTCAAGATAAATAGGAATTATTTTTTTAAACTAGAAGTTGGGTAGTGAAAATATAATAAAATATAATGTTTGGATTTTTTTCGTTAAAGGAACTAGGGGTGCATTATAAGAGTTTTCGAATAATATTTTTGGATTTAAAACTTAAACTGGAGGTTTTTGAAAGTCTCATGAGTGATTATTTTCACTCAGATAACTTTCTGTCTTTCTTACTTGCAAACTTTTAGTATTTTTTGTTGTTAAAACAACAAGAGGTGAATTCTATGAGTCGTTAGAAAAAAGCCCTAATTTTTTTAGTGAAAATCATCACTCTAGTCACCTTCGCAAAAACCCAGGTTAAGTTTTTAATTCAACAAGAATACTCAAGAAACCTTAGAATTCTGCCCTAGTCGTTCTAATGAAAGCATTTCAAAAATTCTCTAAGTAAAAAAAGGGAAAATATTTTAAATAAAAATTATCTCTCATGTCACCTTCACACAACCTTAGGTTAAGTAATGAATATTACCATTTTCACAGACTTTGCTAAAACTAAGAAGAAAATAATGCGTCTATATAAAATTCATTTTGGAAAATGTCGGTTCTGGCTGATGAAACGTACTCTGGCCCTGCTATTTCTTTTGACTCATAGGGGGTAGTTTTAGGGCGCAAACTTTGTTGCCAAAATTTGAGCAAATTGAGCAGAAAATGATGCGCCCATATAAATCTGATTTTTAATAATTTCGAGACCCACGGAAAATGTTTTATTTTCATATCACGATTTCCTGAAAAAAAACTTTTTGTTATTGAATAAATGAATAAATTCTTATTCACGTTCATAACGGCTCTTCCCAGTGACGAACGGATCGTCGATTGGATGTAGAAACGACGTAGTTTTATAGCGTCGAGAAAAGGTATGAATTTCCGTCGGTTCGACGATTAGTTGTCAACGAAATCGATGTCCAAATGGTTGTCGTATCGACGTCGATTACATGTTTATTTCGACACGACAAAAATTATTTAACTTAATTAGGGAAATAGTATTGATTTATACCGGTCTTCTTAATTGAGGTTCCTCGTTTGGGCTTTCTTCGTTAGACTCGTTGACACTAGATGAATTATTATCAGGGTCGCCAAACATCATAGCACCACTTTTTTCTCTTTAAAATGTAAAAGCAGAGTGTCACTTTTATGTGCATTGCGCAGTCGGAATGCGTAATGCAGTAGGCCGGAGTCTTTGAATTTGGAAATTTGAAATATTGATAACTATTCTGAATGTGAAAATGAACTTTTACATCTTTTTGACTCTGAAGTATTTTATAAGTCGAGATGACGTCGTTTCGACGTCGTTCCGACATCGATTTGCATATCTTGCAAATTCAGGAAATTTTTGTCAGGAATCACTCAAATTAAGATAAATACAGTCTTTTTAGAGCATCACAACGATATTTTCTGCTTGACGATGGAACGACGGTGACGTCGTCGTTTCAACGTCGAATCGACGGTCCATTCTTGACTGGGTTGAAATGCAACTCCCTGCTTGACTTAGTGATAAGTGATATAAAACTAACATGGTTATACGTAAAGTCCTATCTCAGCCTGTCTCAATCAGTCATAATTTCATATTTGATAAAAGACACAGAAAAAGCAAGCAAAAATATAACGAAAGTCTAAAGACAATTTAAAATTAAATGCAGTCTTCTGGTTAACGCTTTAAAAGACTATTCTGAACAGTTTCACGAATACCCAGTTTTTTCTGTATACTTACAGCAACTTTAGTTTTATAAATATTAGAACAACCATTATTAATCGTGCCTTTCCCGGTTTTGAAATCGGAAAAGGATTCAGTGTCAATTGCTGGTTAACGTATGCAGATTTAAGAATTTATGCAATAATTCCTTTATATTCAGAGTTTTAAAAAAGAAGGTTCAAATGCCAGTGTGAAAATAAGCAGTGATATTAATGAAAAAAAGTAAAAGATATTTGACACAAGACAGCCATTCCAACTTTATATGAAAAATTGGTGACAAAGCCTTTCGCTAATGAAAAAAACAAATATAGAGCTTTGTTGAAACTCCATAAGAAGAGAAAAGAGTAAAATCATGTAATCTACTATCGGAGACTTCAGCCGTGTGAAAAGGATTCTCAACGCCTTTTTTATATCTGCACATGTCACTGTACCGACTTCAAGAATTGTAACCTTGAAAGATTGAAAAGATTCCTTTCTAATGAACACGTATTTTTACTTTACCAAATAAATGCAAGGAAATACTTCATCTGTGGATGCGATTTACCGGAAACGAAAGGACTAAAATGAAGGGAAGAGAGGAAGTTGAAAGAAGTAAGGTCAGTTATACCAGCCCCCTCTTAATTTTCGGGTTTTCTCTGGACCACTGAATTGCGCTCCACATGTCTTCAAATGCGCCACAGATAAAAAAGAATTCGTCACAAGACTGTAGGAGTTGTATCAACTGTTACTGGGGGGAGGCTAGCGTCACGCTATCCTCCATTTCAAAAATCAAAGTTTAAATCACATGACCTTGAAAATATTTAAATGTGTTCAAATGCGCCACAAAGAAAAAAATTTTAGCCACAATGATAGTGTAACGCAGGTGTTAAATCGTAAACAGTGGTATGCAATACAAATTTGCGGACATTGATCCATTCGTCTTCAAATGCGTGCATATGCGCCAAGAATTTCGTTCGAAAATTTTGAAAATTTCCCAAGATATGGAGGTCACAAAATTTTAAGTAGTGATGACCAACAAAATAAAAAATTTTAAATCCGCATTGATGAAGTGACTTTCCTATGGGGTTTCAAATGCGCTCGTATGCGCTACTTTCAAAATTAACAAAAAACCATAATAAATCCCTGTATTACCGCTATTATGTTTTTTGATAATTTTGAAAGTGGCGCATATGAACGCATTTGAAACCCCATAGGAAAGTCACTTCATCATTATCACTTTCTGAATCAGAGTAAGATTCACTTTCACTTAAATCGCTTAATTGTAAGTCAGATTCAACGTCTCATATCGCAAAAAGAGATTGCGGATCAAACTTGGCTAATCTGGTCTGAGATTTTTTACTTTCGATTTCGTTTGACCAAAGTTCATTAAAAATACACGCGCAATAAATATTTGATATTTCTTGACAAGCTCATCTTCATTATCACTCAATTCGTTCTGCCCTCGACTGTAGCCAATTTGACCGTTTCTGATCTTATTGAAAGTTATAATAATCCTAGCCGGATTCCTTGAGACAGCGTCTGCATTTGAGTTGATTCTGCCGGGCTTATAAAGCACCGTGCAATCATATTCGGAAAGACGTAATTTCAAGCTGGCTAGTTTTGATGCAGGATTTTTTGTATTGTACTGCCAAACAAACGGCTGATGGTCGGTAACCTACTTAAATCGGTGTCCATATAAATATAGCCGAAAATGCTCTTTGCCAAAGAGTATAGCAGGAAGCCCTTTCTCGTTTATAGAGTCACGTGTTTCCAGCCCATTTACATTACGAGAGACAAAGGCGATTGCCAAACTCATACGAAATTAACCCTGACCAAGCCCTGCTCCTATTGCGTAATCAGATGCGTCAGTCACGACAATATACGGTTTAGAAAAATCCGCGTAATGAAGGATAGTCTCGGATTTTATTCTGCCATGCAAAATTTCTAAAGCTTGCTACTGTGGAGCATTTAAATTAAATCTCACATCAGGGCGCGTGAGATAATTCAGAGGCTTTACGATTTGAGCAAACTCTGGAATAAATTTGCCAATAGTTATTAAGATTGATTCTTATATCATGTGCATTTACTATACATGAGCATCCAGCTTTCATCACTTTAGGCTGGAATAGAACTATATTTACAACAATAATAGATCGGTATGTGGTTAATAATTGCGTGACAAGGTTGAGCAAATGTTTTCCTTTTTTGTTTTAGAGTATTACGAAACACATTTTTGAGAGTTATCATAGTCTTCTCTGCTCACACTAATACTTCAGCTCAGTAACAAGCAGATACCCTAAAAATCAGTGGGGATACAAGAGTCGAACGATTTTTATGATTTTTTCATTAGTCTCGTCTTCGCTGCAATTGTACGAAAACCAGAATTTCATCATCTGAAGTGTATAATTTCGTCTATCAAATGTCAAAAAATATATACTTAAATCTTCTAATTTTTTGTAGCTTTCTGTTTCCGGAAATTCTTGGGACTTTCTTAGAAGTTGATTATGGTAAGTGAAGTTACATTTTATCATTAAATATTAGCGTTAAGTGACAAAAAGTAATCTTGTACTACGAAGTGGTAATTCCGTGACGTTCTTGCTTTTGCTGATGACTAAAAAGTTCCTAATTTAATAGCTGTTGCGGTTCATAATGTCGATAAATTACTTACATGAATGAAGGGCATCCCCCCTTCCGTAACAAATCGTGTCAAATTCTCTCGACTCCTGCCTCCCCCTTGAGCTGTTACATAATTTACGAACGGTCCCTAAGGAACAATAATCATTTTTCTAAATTATCCATTTAATAATTTTAATCAGGCAGCAAGAAAGAATACATAAAAATGCTTTATAATTATTGCATCTCTAACCAAAAAAAAACAGTCGAAAAACATTATATAATTTAGAAATTATATCAAAAAGGGACGTTTGAGTCATTAATATATTAAGGAAAACAACATTTAACGACTTTTTGGTCTTCAAGCATGCAATGTTTCCACACTACTAGACTTTCGTAACGCAAAGTTCGTTTTTCGATCCAACCTAATAAATATATCTGGGACAAAACTTGTATGGTAAGACATATTCAAAACACATTACTAAATCCTTACTATATCGTACTTGCAGACGACTCAACAAATCTTCACTGTCGCAAGAAACGTATGCTTGAGCATAACGCAGATGCTGTCTTCATTACGAGAATCATGTTAGATCAACGAATTATTTGTACGGGTGCAATAGTCTCACCGAAATTTGTGTTAGCTACCGAATCCTGTCGCATAGCCAATCCCATATCAAGCTACTACGTTGCTTCTGGTGTACGGGATTTAGGTCCAATTAAGGAACATAAAATTGATGATATACATAGGAGATTTAGAGCAGGTCTTGTCTTGTTTGAGCTGCGCCAACCTATCAATTTTTTAAATCCTAGTGTGAATAGGCCAATGCCATTTTATGAAACAAATGTAACGCCAGGACTGCCGCATTTAAATATTTATTCTTGGAGCCCTCATGGTCGAGCTCAAATAAAAACGCATGTATCAATAGTGAACAGAACAGAGAATCCTTCGCTTAGGAACGACCAAATAGTTACTTGTCTAATGCAGGGCCATAGACGATCAGTTGACGACTTAAGGGGTTTCGGGGCTCCTTTAGCTGTGGGTCATCACCTGGTTGGTATTTTAGTGTACCCTGAACTTACTCGGGATATTTTTACACTTGTACATGTTGGCACAGATCACTATACCTGGATTATGGAATACATTCAAGCAGATTTAGAGAACTTAAGGAATAGCCTGCATCAAGGTAATCACAAATAAAATAATACCTGCAAAAAGCTTTACTCTATGTGGTTAATTGTTTGGGTTTTACGCACACTCGGAGAGGGTTTTCTGCAGTTTTCGAAGTTAGCGAATAAATATAATCATTAATACATATATTAGGAAATTAACAAACGACCAGTGAATTATTAAGGTATTATGTTTAACTTGTAACACCAAATATGTGAAATAAAATGATAACCCTTATCTAATAAAGTGCTAAATTGTTAGAGAATTACGCTGCTTATTATTTCGGTAAAATTTTCCCACTTTGTTTATTTTTTCTCTGCCTTTCAAATTTTTTTAACCATGCAATTCTACAAATAAAAAAATTCCGTAAAAATAGACAATTTGCTTGTTTTTTGACAAAATTGAATTGGGAAGGTTTCAGAAAGTTATTAACATTTCAAAAGCGTTTCAGAAAAAATTTCTTCCTGGTTTAGAAGAAAAATAACATTCGTTAATTAATAGTTCCATAATTATTAATCTGATTATTTGAATTCTCTGTATGAATTGTTTTTATTTGCTGCGTAGAAGCCTCGAAGGTTGTGAAACCCTTAAAGATAATAAGGAAACTCCATTATGGCTAAATTATCTTCGCAACCAAGCATTTCATCATTATGACATACAGTAATTTTAATGCGTATTAATTCAACCCAGATTTCACTTAATATAAAGAAAAATATATCTTGTACATTTTTTCGAACCAAAATTAATCATTTGAATTACTTGTTGCAAAACACAACTTTTTAAAAATTAAGAGAGACTGAAAGGTTGGAACATCTAAGGATGAAAGATATTTCTTTTGGTTTTGTTAATTGCTTCGTGAAAGCATTTCAAGTGAAGTTATTGTTTCTTTTTTGTTAAGAAGATTAGCATTTAATAATTAATATCATAGCATCATAATTTTAATAAAACTGACAGAAAATAGTATTTCTCACTAAGTTTGAACTCCAGACTGGGCATTTGTTTATTATAGTTGGTTTGGTCGTAATTAAAAAATATCGGGCGAAAATTTTTCCTAATCGAGTATCAATTTTCAATGAAAGTATGTAATTTGAATGCAAAAATGTACTTTGAATACAAAAATTATATAATGTACACTCTTTGTTGATTTAATTTCTTATGGCAGTAAACTTTCCAAGACCACCATTTCTTTCGCTTTCAAATACCTCTGCGCATTAGCAAAATTGTTAAACAAAAAATAAAAAATCAGTTCACATAAATCTCTTTAAGACCATCGTTTGCATCAGATTTTTTTAGAAAGGTTTTTAGTACTTCTTTCTTTTATAAACAAAATGACAATCACTAACATTTTTGACTCTTAATGAAAAGATTTCGTTATAAAATATTCAGATTCATTCAAAAAGATCTATAATCAATGAAACAGATTGAATTTATTATAAACCAATATGTAGATGTAAATAATTTCGTGGAGATTGGCAATTTTTGGTCATTTAATTTTAGCTGCATTTAAAAAATGTATAGATAAGAGGGGCTTTTGATTTTAATGCAAGAAAATGAATCAATAATGTGGTATGTAGCAAGCAAATTATTATTTGTAAGTGATGGCATGTAATGACATCATTATTGATTGACCAAATTTGATAGCAAGGACTCATTGGTAGTTGATTCCAACATGAAAAATTATTTTATAGTTTATAACATAAGAAAGTACGGCAACAAACTTTATTTATAAGATTCCTGATAATAACAATACTCGTTAACCATTGTCCAAGAGTACAAACAACGTTTTAAATCTAATTATTTTCAGTTAATTATATTTAAAAAATTAACTCTATATCTTGAAACATAGCCGAAGAGCTAATTTATTTAATAAGTTAGCTTAAACAATGACTGAACCATAATTACCATAATTACCATTTCAGATCCACAAACCTTGTAATTGGACAAGTACTTCGCACTGTGTAATTTTAATGTTCTTAAACTTGTGATTTTCCTCTTTTATGACGCAGGGTTGCCGTTTTCAGTACAATTGTACTCAATAAAGTACAATTTGTGAAATGTGAGTACGTAAGTACCACGATCACATTTCCCGTACAATTTACTTTGTACTTTGTTTTTTGAGTACAATTTGAGTACAATTATTCAATTCGTGTTTCAGAACGTTTTTAATGCGTTTGAAATTGGCGCGTTATGTTTTAATGGTTGCAGTTAGAAAGAAATTTAATTTGGGGGCCATGGTCTCACATCATTCTATCTTTTTTTAACTAATGTGACACAATAGGTAGAGTATAAAGGATGAAAGATGAATCACGAAAGAGAAAGAGGCAATGATGCAAAGACGTAAGAGTGCGAGGGCAAATTGAAGTTCAAGTCTAGTTTGAAAGTGATTAAGTGAATCTTAAATGAGGTTAGGTGACACATTTCTTCAACCTTCGAAGTCTAAAAAATAATGAAAAAAAGTAAAGCCAGGTAAAACTTACTTTTTAAACCTTTAATAATAATCTAAAAATCACTAATGTTCATTTTAATTTTCTTACTCATTTATTTAACAATATGTACAGGTAATTCTGATATAGTATCTGTTAATGGGATGTGCATTTCTCAACCGGCGACCGGCGTATTATACGCAAAACAAATTATCGAAATGGACAAGTAATTACATTTCTGTCATGAACCAGATAAATAACAAAATTATTTTTAATTCTGAACATAGATGTTTTTTGAATTTATTTATGATGATTATATTTTGAGTCACATAACCTATACACTTTTAAAAGTGTTTTCAAAATAATTCAAGCAGGCAATTAACTCGGAAAAGCGATAGCATATTAGGTTCATTCTAATTTTGTCCCTGTTAGCTCTTACAATTTTTAAATTTTTAGTGAAATCTTTTGCGGTTTTAGCGAAAGAACAGCTTTTAATTATAAAATAATACCTTTACTTTTATCCGAAACGATTTAAGTTAAATCGAAGTTGATAAAGATTTGATTTTCTGTTTTCAAATAAAATTTAACCCTTAGGTGGACGCAAATTGGGACATTGTTCTCACTATTTTTTTTATAAAACTAAAAGATAAATTTGCTTAAATCCATAATTTTAAATTTAAGTAATATAATAATTATTATTACTATTATGCTTTCAGATTTTTATTGAAAACAAACAGTCAAACATGGACTCCAAATCAACTGATAACTGACAATGAAAACGGTAATTTTTATGTAAGTAAAAGTAATAAAAAGAAAACAAAACAAAAAAGACGATTAAAGACAAAAGATAAGCGAAAAAATCAAAAGTTTTGTTTACATTGGCTGACAGAGTTTAAATGAGCAAGAGATTTCAATGGAAAAACGAGGTCCATGATTTGTGGGAAGGACGTGGAAGGAGGTGGTTTTCATTTACGACGTCATGCTAATGGCAGTCGTCACGTCGCAAAAGCAAAATCAGTCTCTAAAACACCTAAGGTAAAAGAGTCACTGAATAGTAGAACATCTTTAAAGGATAACGTCAAAAATAGCGAAATAAAACTAATCTGCTTTTTATGCAATAAAAGTCTACTACTGTTACTAATTGATTATCTTCCACACGTTTGCAAACTAAGTTTTCCTCACTCTGAAATTGCGAAGTATTTAAAAATTGGCAGAAGCAAGTCTAAAGAAATTCTAATGACTCCTTTCGCCATACGTTAAACACAAGCTCGCCGAAAAATGACAAAAGTCTTTTTTTTCGATAATAATAGCTGAAACTACAGATGTATCAACAAAAAAATGTCTTGTAGTAATGGTCAAATGTTGGGACGTTGAAAACGGAGTCAAAGATCGATTTTTGGATTTAATGGAAATTGAAGATGGAACATCTGAAACTTTATTTCAAGCAGTAAAGACTTTACTCGACAGGAACAACATTCCGTATGAGAATGTAGTCGGATTTGGAGCCGATAATGCATCGGTTAATATGGGTGAATATGAAGGACTTCAAGCAAAGCTGAAAAGAATTTGTGCTAACTTAATGGTAAAAGGATGCGTCAGCCATTCTGCTCACTTATGCGCATCTCGATCATGTGAGAAGCTTTCAAATACCGTAGAGCAATTCGCAAGAAATATTTATAACTATTTTGCCAATAGTCCGAAACGACAAAATGAGTTGAAACAATGTCAAATTTTCACTCAGGAAAAACCACACAAAATGCTTAAAACTGCTCAAACAAGGTGGCTTTTGCTTCGTGTAAGTATATTTATGCTTTATTAACCTTTATGCTCATATACAGAATTCCTTATTTTTATATTCTTTAAATGTTTTATACTTTTTGTATTAATTTCAGCTTGTAGTGAACAGAATTCTCGAACACTGGACATCCTTGATAATTTTTTTCGAAGCTGTCGTCAAACAGGAAAATCTCCCTTCCGCTAATAACGCACTTGCTGCTTTAAACCATAAAATATATCACGTATATTTCAATTTTCTGTCTTATGCTCTGGAATTGATAACAATACTCAACTTCGACTTTCAAAGTGAAAAGCCAAAAATAGCTGTTTTGCTAGACCGAATTAGCTGCTTATATAAGCAGATTTTAAAGAACTTCATAAAGAAGGAGGTCCAGGAGAAACCTAATGAGGAATTATCATCGTTTCAGTTCTCCAATCCAAAGAATTTTAAACGATTAGAAAAAATGTACTTCGGTGCAAAACTAGATGCGTTTATAAAAAGCGGAGTAGCAATTGATCAAACGGAAATGTACAATTTTGGATTGCGGGCACTTGATTTCTACATCGAGTTGTGTAACCAACTAAAAAATAGATTTGATTTCGACGATCCGCACTTGAAATATGCATCAAGCTTCACTGTAAAAACGCTTTAAGTGGGGATATTGTTTCCATTGCCGAATACGTACATCTGTGTCCATCAATAGAAGATGATATCGAGTTAGTGAATATCGAATGGCAAAATCTATCTGCAGTTTTCTCTTATGCGGATTATAAGAAAACGGAAACCATTTACTTCTGGTACGCAGTAGAACGCCTTGCGAAACGGGGATTTAAATTATACAACTTTCTCTGCGAAACAAATAAAAGCTTATTTGGAAATCATGAATACAAAAACAGAAAGAAAAGAAGACCCGAAAATTGTAGAGATTCTTCAATTACTTCATGAGGCAATCGATACTGAACAAAAAGAAAATTGTTAAACAAAATCTCGAGTAACCTAAAATGGTAAGCGAAAACATTTATAATTTATAATGTTTAACAATTTCTTTTAAATTATGTGCAGTCAAGATATATCCTATGTATTTCAGGTTTATAATGGACTAATAGGTTCGATCGATGTAAATCGTCCATTATTCATTGAAATAAATGAATTTAAAAAGTTTATGTTGCAATGTTGAGTAAGTATTAGACAATTATGTAAAATCCATTGATAATTACACAAAAACATATTAATTAATATTAATATTAATATTAATATTAATTAATATTAATCTTGTGTATAGGTAAGCTCTGGCTGTCAGTGTTTTATTGCCGAAGAGTTACTGATTGTGTTACAACACGCCATTTATTTTTTGATTCACCGCTGGTTCTTCAGCATATTTTTTTTGCTGATATTTAAAGTTATGTGAGTATTAAATAATTATGGTATTGTTATTTGGGAGATTATTTTACACAATAAAATATTGATGTCTTATATTTACAGATCACCTGACGGCCCTCAGGATAGACGTTCATCAGTTTTTTAAGTCAGCCACAGTTGAAAATTAAATTTTAATCTTCAATTTTTTCCTATTCTTACAGTTTTTTGAGAGAAAAAAAAACGGTTATTACAATTTTCCAGTTTTTTTAAATAAATTTTTTGAAATAATCTTCAGGGATTTATTAATTTATTATATTAGACATAATTATTAATTTTTATATTCCTAATATAATTTTAAAAACTCTCAGTATTTAGATTAAAATTTCATGATTTAAATTTCGCGCCAAAATTTGGATAGTTAGTGGCGCCACCGGGGCGCTGTCTTCGAAAGTACAATTTCAGAATTTTGAGTACATTTTCTGAGTACAAACGCGATTTTCATTCCGGCAACCCTGGTATAACGCAAGTAACCAGCCAAAATTTTAGTCATCATATTGATTACGGATTTCTTGTAAAGACACAGTTTCACACAATAAACTTTCCAAATTATAAGATCCACGAAATAAGGAATTTGAATGCCTTCCGTAATTTTTTCTTTATATTATGAAATCCATTCCTTTGTAAAACTATCATGGAGCCAAGAGTAATCTCCTGGAAAACGAATTTGGAAATTTTCTATTCTGAAGATGTGCGCAATTGGTGTTTTATGAAAACTTTTTCTTTTCGCGAGAAGTCTGTATTATTTTACTACTTACATAATATGGCTTTACAAATGTATTTATCATGATTTATATGAAGATCGACAACAAGGTTTTCTCAAATTATAGAATCAAAATTTTTTTTAATTAACAAAATAGAATACCCTTGTTATAATGTGTCAAGCTGTATCTAATGAAAATGCTAATCTTTATTTTAGTTATGTCTTGCCTACTGGTTTCGACAGATTATAATATTTTTTCCGTGTATGATTCACTTATAGCTTGAGATGCAGCTTGCACAATAAATTCACTATGTAAATCAACTCTTTATTTTAAATGAATTTGTGAAGAAAATGTGTGTGTAATAATGAATAATAAAAATAGGTAATCCTAACTGCAAAAACCGTCTCTTTAAAATTGAAGTACAGAAAAATTGAAAATTACGTGGCTGAAAGACTCATATGGGTTTTACATAGTTCTTAATGAAAAAGATTTAGAGGAATTCTTTGCTTTCAGTGAGTTAAGAAGATTAGCATTCAATACAAAATATCTCGTGAATTGATTTTGTGTATTAGCTGGGAGAAAGTCCTCAAGGCTACATTGTCGACAAGATAAATACCTCATAAATACGAGTAGTGAATACAACCAACTCGATTAATTTGACTTCTATATTGTAAAATAGAGTTTTTTCGATTTTATAATTTCCATAAATGTAACATTTTTCTACAATTTAGTTCTTTGGAAAGAATTTTCGTGATAAAAATATAATTGAATAAATTTATGTTCTAAATACTAATCGTTATATTCTGGATATTTATTAAACCAAAGTATCCATTCTTCATCAATTTAGGCTAGAATCGACTCATATTTACAACACTAATAGATAGGTATTTGCTTAAGAATTGAGTGAAAAGGTTGAGAACATGTTTTCCTTTTTCGTTTTTGAGTTTTACGGAACACATTTCTGAGTTTCAGCATAGCCTTCTCTTCTGACACTAATACTTTAGGTCAATAACAAGCAGATACCACTACAAATAAGTGGAGATACAAAAGATGAAAGATGCTCATAATTCTCACACTATTCTCGTCTTCGGTGCAATAGTAGGAAAAACCCAATTTCATCATCTACAGCTTATAATTTTGTCTATCAAATGTCGCAAAAGATATACTTAAATCTTCTCATTTTTTGTGTCTTTCTGTCGCCAGGAATTCTTGGGACTTCCTTAGAAGATGATTATGGTAAGTGAAGTTACATTTTATCAATAGAAATTATTGTTGAGCGCAGAAAATTAATTTTGTACTAAGAAAGGGTAATGTCGCGAAGAAGTTGCTTTTGCTGAAGACTAAAACAGTCCTGATTTAATTATTTAATCATTGAATTACTAGAAAATTTGGGAAATTGTATCTGAAAATGTAGAATTCTTTATTTTGAACTCAAAATTAATATTAGTATTATGGACTACATTGATCAACTTTATAGTTGAACGTAGTGTATGAATTATGAACCTAAAATTAAAGGGTGCTAGCACACCTTTGGTGCCAAAATAAGTTGATGACATCAAAAGGTAGTTTCATGCAATCTTTTGTGTAATTGCAGTCTCATTGTAAAGTACTTGGACTGAATAGATAAAATTTCTATCAATAAACATGGGCAAGAAAAACATATAGAACCACGAGGTTATATATGGTATCACATCGTCATTTGCCTATCTTGCTGATACAAAAGATGACAGTGCGATATTCAGTACGGCTTGCAACGTGAAAATGATGCATGGCTAATTTATACAGGGATGTTGTAAAAAAAAGTGCCTGGCACATTTAGACTTCTTAAATTCCCGAGAAATTAATTTCAGGTTATATAACCGAGAATATGACAGAATTTAGAAGAATTTAAGAATTGATGATTTTGAACAATTTTGTTATTGTTCGCGTTATGTCAACGGTGGAATTTAAATTATTTTCTAGCTTAGGCATATTTAAGAATTTAAAATATGCAAAACAGTAGCTTATTAATTAATAAACACTGTTGGACTGAAACTCTAACCTGAAAATTCTATTGCCTCACATTACGTAATAAATACTCGCATTAAATAATAAAATTATTAAATTTCAAGCGATACTCCTTTTTAAATAGTCAACTTAATATCTATAAAGTATCAACTATTTCATCCTAGCTCTTATTTAGTAAAATGTTATTTTGATCGTAGCTTTACGCTCAAAAATTTATTTTATTTCTAAATTTTAAATAAATGTTATTCTTTTAATCACACGCTTAAAACCTAATATATGTTCTGTGATCTCTTTTAAAAGATACGATTTGAAATACACATTTTCTGATGAAATATTTTTTGTGTAAGAACTAAAAACTTTTATAGATTTAGCAGGTTCAGCGCCAACATAGCAAATAATATGCATTCAGAATCAGCTGGTACGATCAATAGCAATAATTTATTGGAAAAGTATTTTCCATTTGAAATACTATAGTAGATGCCTATTAAATACTTAAAATATGTTTTCTTAATTGAAAAGTCGTTGCAAGTTAACGAAAAAATGCAATTTTCAATTAATTAAAATAAATTCAAACATTCTCGGAGAATTTGTTTCGCGTTTATATTCTCGGTAATATTCTCATTCTCGATACCGCTCTCAAAGTAATATAACCGGCGCACGACGGCCGAGGAACGATGTGCCTGCCAAAAAACATCGGTTAGTCGGAATCAATGTCCTAGAAACTAAAAGCCCTCTACTGATGGCAGATTGAACCATAATTTCCCACAATTCCCTGTGCATCCTTCTAAATCCCAAGATGGCAGCTGCGACAAAGTCAAAAGCCAAACGGACTGCGTTCCGGCGCATAGGGTTATATCGTGCCGAAACTTTGTGATCTGGGTTAAATTTTCTATTAAAAAAGAATGCCATCAAAAAAAGAAGATTTATATTTTTCATTTACAATAGACAAAATTAATTTAAAAAAAGACTATCACCCAAGAAAGACCTAGAAAACAATACACGGTACGACATGAAAAAGTAGACAAAAGTTGTTCACATAAAAAGGATCTACAGGTTTGTTAGTATAATAATTTATAGATTAGAAGAGAACATTTTCCTTTAGTCTTAAAGAATAAGATTAAAAATAAAAAATGAAATTTTTGGAAAAATGATAAAAGTAGATGCCCGTAAAGTATTTTCCAGAAAAAATAAAATCCTAAAATATTTTTAAGTAAGTATGGACAGTGCTTCTTGTGGGTACTAAATAAGTTTTTTGATACAAGTAGTGCACATGGATAAAAAATTTATTTATAGTGCCGGTGATGATGAATCACGAAACGTCAAGAAATTACTTGATCGAGACCAAAATTATTTTTCTCTACAAAAAATCTTTTTTGTATCATAAAATTAGGTAAAATCATCATTTAGTACCTTCTTTTTCAAGAAATATCGGTCACGATTATAGGGGCGTTTGAAAAGCATAGTTGCTCGAGTAATCGTGACCGGTCACAAAGACTAAAACGACTCTGTCGACATTTTATTTCCATATTTCATTACAAATAATAATTTAATTAATTTCAAAAAGCCGTGAAATGAAATCGGAGAATTGACCGGTTACTGTGAGCAGTAGTCGCTATATAAATTAGTGCCTAAAACTGAAGAAGGTGACGTAAAACAGTGACATGACTTTAGTGATTTCATTACCGATTTTTTTAGTTTATTATCATTTTTCAGTGAAATTAATATTTATTAAGTAGTTTTTCATTACCTAACATTAAACTGTACTGCATAATATAAAGAAAATTGTGTCATAGTATATAATTATTGATAGTTTGGTATTTTGACGACGTATACAGAACATAATCTCCAAATACACATGATTTCTTTAGTCCCTACAATTGGTCAAATTTTGTCATTGTGTTTATAATTTCTGTTGCAAAAAATTTAATTACACTAATTATACTAATTATCTTTTAAGTCGAACAAGGTATTTCTATACAAATAAGATGAAAATAATTTGTCTTCTTTTGAGAGAAAGGGACAATAATTTTTCTATTCGTTAACCTTCAATATTTATAAATGAATATAAATTTTAAGTTTTTAAAATGCATTAAGTTTAGTATGTCTAAAAAGAAAATTCTATACATATCCGAAACAGCGAATTTTTTCCACAGCAAAGATAAATATTATTTCTTTGAATGTTAATTATATATAACAAATATAAGTTTTAATTGGTAATAATATTCTAGTTAGGTGAAACTACTCAGCTATTTTAATACATATAAAATGTAAGAAAAATCTTCTCAAGATTAAAATAGGAAATATTTTGATGAAAAATTAAATTTTTTTACATTTGTTTAGAAAAAATTAAGGAATGTAAAAAATAATGAATCAAATTCATATTGGTCCATCCAGAAAGTAAGCAAAAGCAGGTATCATTTATTATATGTATATCCGTCAGAAAATAATATATTAATTTATTTAACTCGTTTCAAAATTGTTATATTCTCATGTTATTCGAAAATTTGTTCTTCTCGAATTTTAAATTGTTTACGCTCTTAATATTATGAAATAAAAAATAAGGAAGGTAAATGAATGATTAAATCAATTTGTGGGATGGTAAAAGTGACATACTTCAGACGAAGGGAATTACGATGTAGATGAATCCTTTATTCCGGTCAATACGACGTTTCGAAAACAAAACGTTTTCCTCATCAGGATATAGTCGATACAAAGAAGCTTATTTAAAACATTACGAGTATTTGTGGACCCATAGTTCTCCTTTTCTCAATTGCTCTTAGAGTTGTGGTCATACTGATTAAATAAGTTGATAAAATTAAATTTTCGTTATTATTGAACTCCTAAAGTTTATAGAAACATTTAAAAATATATATTATTAAACTAAAAAAAGAAAAGAAAACATTATTGAAGAGATGGAAAACAAAACTAAGTTTTGCTCCATTTTCGTATATGAACAGAAATAAATCAGTTTGTGTGTTTAGCCTGTTTTTAATTTTCAAGAAATTTCAATCTCATTGTTTGGAACAAAGTTAAATCTCTTAAGCAATCTGGTTCTTTTTTTTAACTTACCAATTTCTCATGTTTTTAATTTCTATATCCTTGTTTTAAAATTAATATTTACAGCCTATAATAAATTCACATATTTTAACAAAATTAGTACTTGTTAAATAGGCAATTACTAAATAACAATATTTAGTAACATAAAGGAAATATATAAGAATATTTTCCAAAAAAGAGCAGAAAGTTTTAATAATAAGTTGTACCGTTTGTCTTTGTTGTCATATTTTTCCCCTGGTTTGAAAACACTTCCTCTTTATCTCTTTTTTTAGTGTCAATATGAAGAATTAATCTGATAACTGCACCCGATCTCAGCGAAATGGCGGTAAAATTTCAGCCCTAACCACATCTCGCGACCGGGAGATAGGTGGTTACAGTCTTTGACGGAATCAATACGACGATCCGGCAAAAGTCTCGTGCATCCTGAGGAGACGGAGCAACCCAAGGACGACCGCCTTCTGCATTTCCCCCGCAAATGCTTTAGCATATTGTTGACACTCAAGGATTCTTTTGAGACAATTAACCAGGAAAAGCTTGATACCTCCAAGAACGCCGATGATAAAGACGACCAGTTTAACAGAATATTCCGGATACAATCATCGCAACTTCCTTATAAGGTCTCTCTCTTAAGCTCTCTTTCTTTTCATCCTCCTTGGCTATGATGTTCTTGTCAGCTACTACCAAAAGTTCGATATCGAACATGGTTCGCTTCTCGAAGTCAAGGAGAACTATGTCAGGCCTCGAGTGTGCAACAGAACCAATTGTCGAGAATATAAAGTTCTAGTATATGCGGTACTTCTCATTCTCGGCAATTGACTCCATTTCCCTAGAAGCGGTTAGCGGAGCGATATTAAAGTTCATGTCTTTGGATGTAGGTCGTTCCCGCATGCGTTGGACAAC
>JAWWLR010204762.1:0-15236 GCA_035041075.1 Acraspis erinacei | reverse complement strand
CCTCCAGCTACCAGGCAACCTTCTGCCAGTACATCTTCTCCAGACAGGTCTTTTCATATAAGGTCTCCTCCTGCCAGTACTTCTTCTCTAGGCAGGTCTTCTGTTATAAGGTCTCCTCCTGCCAGACCTTCTCCAAACAGGACTTCTTCTTCAAGGCCACCTTCTCCTGTTAGATGTATGGTTCCACCTACCAGGCTTCCTTCTAATGACGGACAAGGATATGGGATTGAATATCTTGAATGCATTAGGCTTACTCCTCACCAGAATCAACACCGGGTATTTCAACTTCGAAGATACACTTTTCCTATTGAAGAAAAACTGAAATTGAGAATAGGAACTAATATATATGAGAATATCACAAACCAAGAACAAATTGTTATATCAACATCCGATGGTGAGGTCTTTGCAATATTGGAGAGTACTTATGTCCTTGCAGGAATATATATTTATTATGATAAGGGCATGAGACGTACGAAAATAAACATGAAAACCGGCAGGGTAGCCTTGTTAACTACAGAAGAAGTCAAGGAAACTCCAGTGGGTCCCCAGCGCAAATTCTCAGCAAATTATGATGTTAAGTTAGTGAAAGGTAGAGGTAAAAAATGCAAAAAATCATCTTAATTGATTTTTTGGGTCAAGAACCTCAACTAACGAAAAGTATAATATCGTTTTAAGGGAGGTTGGTTTAGCGCTCAAAATTATTCAGGATCCTTTAATTTTATCCTCGCCCGATCCTATTTTAAGGGTAGGTTTTATTGCTTTGTTAAATAATTCCAAACTGCTACCTGCGAAATAGGAATTGGAATGAATTATATAAAGAATTAAGGCAATGATAAGATTGTCCATTTAGTCATGGTTGAGACTGATAACTCCGAATTTGTTCAACGAATCACTCAGTTTGTTGAGCCAACACTAACATAGAAGACCTATCTAAGCATCTTTGATTTTTTTGTAGTTAATATTGCGAGCGCTTTCACGACTCTCCGCAAGGTGGCTGGTATCTTTATAACACTTTAGGTATTTTATTATATTCTATAAGAATTCAAATTTACTTTCTTCTCATCTTTTTTCGGTTAGCCTATTCGGCTATATTACATTTTTCGTGTACACACTTCCTAAATTTCAATAAATTAAAGTATAGTGTTACAATTCTCGATTAGTTTTGGTTCTGTAAAAACCTTTCCTTCAGCGTCTCTAGTGCAAAAGTTTTAACCTTGTTAAACTTTAGCAAAGAAGACAATATATCCAAGGGACATACATTTTCAAAGCAAAAAAGGCGAATTGTCAATAGAGGAGTTCAATTGTCAGCCAAGAAAGATTGTTCAGTCATGAATATATAAGCTAAACAAAATTTGTACATTTTTTGGGGTTGAAGAAGATAAATATTCTACAAAATACTTAAATTTTCCAGCCAAATAAAAAAAATATATATTTAGCTAAAAATGGAATTGATACATTTTCAGATCAAAAGTTAGTTTTTGACCAAGTGAAAGAAACAATTTTCTATTGAAATAGTTATATTTTTAAATGACCATTTCAATTGTCAACTAAGTAGTAGATTGGTTCCGATTCAAAAACTATAAAACACTGATTAATATAAGAAAATTTTACCATCAAAGTTTTACATATTTTTAATGAATGAATTACAGTCTTTTTTATATATGAATGTTTAACTCTGACTGACTGACTCTGACTGACACAAGATTTCCTAGCAAATTTTGGAATGAATAACGAACATGCAAATCATCAAGGTAGTCCAGTTTAACTAAAAATTTACAACAGATGTGTGAATTAATCAACAGTTTTTATATTAACAGGTTAAACCTATTAATCATATCTTAAACTAGAAAATATTAAGCACACATGGAACCTTGCTCTTAATGTTTTAAAGAACATTTTCACAAAACGATACGGAAGCAGATTATTTTATGCAGCATATATTTAGGATTTTTTCCTGTTGTAGGATGCTGTTCCATAAGATATTTCTGTAAAATTTAAGAAGAATCATAAGTGCTTTAGCAAGGAACTACTAATTATTATCTTCTTATAGATTTTACCCAATTTTAGGAAAATCAGTATAAACTTATAAGGATCATCTTATAATAATTTTTTTACCATTTTTTGGCTATCAGAGAAAATGCATTATAGAAGATAATGTGATGAGAAACTATGATAGGATAATCAGCATAAAAATAAATAATAAAAAGTATTAAAGAAATTAATTCTAAAGTAGACAAACCTAATGAAATAGTTTATTTTACGCCACTCATATGTCTACACAAATAAACTCCAAGCAGCGAACATCCAATTTTGAAATATTTGAATTCTTTTGGAATGGTATACCGTTTTTTGGAGTCTCAATAATTCCTTGAAATAATTTATAATTATTGAAAAATGATGAAAAGCCCATAATTCATTTCTTATAAAGTTTCTTTGTACTTTAAGCTTTCTTAAAATATGATGCTTCAAATCAAAGAAAAAGATTCCAGAATATTAATATTTATTTAACTAAATGTTTTTAGTGTATCGAGAAACCATGTTCATTATTTTCTATACGCAATTTGAAGTCGGTATTATTATTTGTGATTAGTTTGGCCAAAATTATTTCTGTGACCGGACAAATAGTTAACTTCCCGCCCCCACGATAAATTGGAAATGGGAAGGGGTTTCACCAACATTATTTCTGTGATCGGTGAAAGGGGCGTCTTGCCACAACCGTAATACCTTGGAAAGGGGAAGGGATTTGACCAAGCATTATTTTTTTGACCGGTCAAGAGGTGCATTTCCGCCCCCACGAAACGTTGATACGGAGAAGGGGTTTGACCACCATTATTTCTCTGACCAGATACAGGTATCTTTCCCGACCACTTGAGACATTCGAAATGGCAAGGGGTTTCACCAATATTTTTAATGTGACCTATCGCAGGGATCACATATTCTTACTCTAAGATGTCCGTTAGTCCCTTTCGAATGCTAAAAATATGCTTTTTTACTGGTACCACAACAGGAATTTATTGCCAAATTTACAAATTTCAAAAGATTTGACAAAGATTTCAATGGTTTCACAAAATTTTCCCAAAGATTAGGAACATGTCATAAAGATTGCAAGGAATTGAAAGATTTGAAAAAAGCGTGTACAGAATATTTCATAGATTTCACGAGGATTTTAAACATTTTCAAAGATTTAAAAAATTTCAAAAGATTTAAAATATTTGAAGCTTTTAAAACGTTATATTACGTCGGTATATTTCAAAGATGCTAAACTATTTCAAAAGGTTCTAACAACTTTTTGAAGATTTTAATTATTTTAAGAGAACACAAAAGATTTCACAAAGATTGAAAAGATTTCATACAAATTTCACAAAATTTAACAGAGGTTTCGAATAGTTTACAAAATTTTTTAAATCCCAAAGATTTAACATCAATTTCAAGATTTCACAAAGATTTTAGGTACTTCATGAGATTTCAACGAATTCACACAGATGTCAAATATTTCTGAAAGGTTTAAAAGATTTCAAAGACGAATCATTTTGGAAAAAATTTAATAATTGGTTAATTTATGGTACTGCATTCTTTGAAAATGTTTGGGTAGTAAAAAATAAAATGGATAATTTTTTACATCTATAACAAATGGTTATTTCGTTATTTTATATAAAAAAGCAGATCTGAAAAAACTTCACGTCTGGACCTGGAAAACCTGGAAAGACCTTTAATTCCATTCCTGATAATCGCTGAACACCCTGAACACAGATCAGGATGCTCTAGATAAAGAAGTTAATATTTTAAGAATATTAATCTACTCTTAACTAAAATTATAAATCTTCAATCTTTATCTTCGTTAAATTTTCAATCCAAGAAAGAACTCTTTTAGAAAATTTGGAATTTTAGGGTTCCCAAAGCATTTCATTGTTTTCCAGAGTGCATTTAATAGGCAGTTGTGGCTTGGGCGTGACATGTCAGAAAACTAATATTGAAAATCAGATCATTCTGATATTCAATTCGCTGATGAAATTTAAAATACGAATGACGTTTAAAATCGTTGCTTATAATTTTCATCCAATTCGGAAACAAATTAATTAAATGAAATTTACTGGGACAACATAAATACATAATTTTAAGTATAGAAAAAACGCTATCAAAGACCCAGAGAGTTGATCTCTCTTTCTAAAAGCCAAAATATCAATTAATTGTCGCTAATCCCGTTTTTGTATTTACTTACGAAGCTAAAAAAACGCAATCCTATATTTCTTCTTGCCGAGCTAAGTTTACTAAACGGCTCACTTGTTCCATCTGTATCTTGTGCCGGAACTTCCTATTCTCCTGATCAAATTAATTTTCGTGAAAGGTCCATGTCCATGTTTTGCATTTATTCGGCTTACTTCCTACAAGAATCGGCGGCTAATATTTGAACCTCAAAGATACACTTTTCTTGTTGAAGACGAACTAAAATTGAGATCAGGAATTAATGTATATGAGCCTATCACAAAGCAAGAACAAATTGTTAAGTCAACATTAGATGAAGACTTCTTTGCTATATTGCAGAATACAAATAGTCTTGCTGGAATGTATATTTATTATAAAAAGGGTATGAGACGGACAAAAATAAACAGGAAAAGCGGAATGGGTACCATGCTAAACCCAGAAGAAATAAAGGAAACTTCCGTAGGTTCCCGACGACGAATAACAAAAAATTATTATGTTAACTTGGTAAACGGCAGTCTTCCACAACTCAGTTCGAAGGAAAAATGTTAAATTGCACATTTTAGCGGACTTTGCAAGGTAGAGGTAAAAAATTCAATAGTCAATCTTCATTTAGTTTTTGGCTCAAAAATCTCAACTAACCAATAGTTCAATACCGGTTCGTGGTGTGCAGACTGTTGTTTGATCTCTGTTCCTTCATCTCCACTGAGTGACGATCCAAATTGTTGAATTTTTTTAGCACCAGACTATTTCTTAGATGGTATAGCGCTTAAAATTATACAGGATGGATCAATACCAGATGTAGCTGAGCACAGTTTATACCACTGGCAGCTTTCAAGTAAAATTACTGAGGGGCGGGTTATTCCTAACCAATTAAGTCAAATAAAACTGAACCATTTTACAACGTATAGAAAAGTGTTTACGCAGTCAAAAGGGTAAAAAATGTACTAGTCCACCCACAATCTTGCGAGAGTCGAAGATCACTAACACAGACGATTAGAGAACCAGGAAGTCTGGCAAATGAAACCACATACCTTTGAACGACAAGTAAATTTCCTTTAAATTATATAATATTTCCACAGATAATCGCTCTCGTGACGAAAGTACAAAATAACGATATTAATCCTCCAGAGAGTTTGGTTTAAAATTCCAAATCGTATAACTTAGTAAATTCTCTCTATAATAACACGGATGCAACGTACTTAATGGTAGTAGAGGTAGAAAAACAAAAAAAAACAGTGTTTACTGTCGGAGACTCGGAGCGAATGTGTTAACACGCGCAACGGATGATGCCCAGGTTCGTCCGTTCGTTGGTTGCGCGGGAAGCCATGCGTGTGTTATTTCTGGTATTGTCGAAGTGTAACGCCAATCACAGAAGCTGGATTTGAATCTGATCCGCCCATCCCGAAACAAAACAACTACGGTTATGATCCTTCGCAGTGCAGCGAGTGTTAGGATCCGAGGGTTGTACCACTGTCTTCTCCCTGTAACGGGGAATCCTCTCGGGGAACTTTGAAGATCTACTGGTCCCCTGGGGAGGGAAAGCTCTTTCCCCATTATCGGTATTTCGGTGCATCTAGAAAAAAAAATTTGCAAAATTCGTAGTTTTAGATGATCGTTCATGCCTTAATTATCTTTGTAGTAGTTTTTAAGATTCTTAATGTGTTCTTTTCCCATGAACCTTCCATTGAGGTTAGCGAGAGTGAAAAAAACGAGTGACAAACGACGTTTAATTTTGAACGGGCCCTCAAATTTTGGGAATAGTTTCCCCGCTACGTTATCGATTTTTTTTATAGCTTTTGGTTTTGTCGGAGTACCAAGTCACCTACTTTAAAACTCTTGTCTCTTTTCTTGGCATTATTATATGTGGCCTGTGTTTCGTAAGCTTTATCGATATTTCGGCGGACTAAGTCACGAAAATGATCTAACCGTTTCATTCTCTGTATCCAGTCTTCGGGCTGTGGTTTCACGTGTTGATTAGCCCTCTCTAAGACACGACGCATTAATCGGTAGGGTAAGGGGTTCCGACCGAAATTTAAAAAGTCAGGAGAAACCTTTAAGGTGCTGTGGACCGCTGTGTTATAAGCGAATATGAATTCCGGTAGATGTAAGTCCCAATCTTGGTGATTGTCATGGAGAAAAGAAACAGTCATCGTCTTGAGAACCCTATTTACTATTTCTGTGGGGTTGGCTTGTGCGTGGTAAACCGGGGTCGTAGTGAGAATGATGCCGATGGACCAACACATTTGTTCTAATAGTCGGTTTGAGAATTCAGTACCATTATCGGTATGAATTACTTTCGGTGCAGCCCAAGGAGATATTACTAAATCTTCAAACGCTTTTCGTATTGAGGAGGCATTCGCCGTACGGATTTGAGTGCATTCGATTCACTTCGCAAAAAGAGATCCTGGAATACGAGAAAGTACTCGTAACCTGCCCTACTCTTGGGAAAAGGTCCCATTATATTAGCCGCCACCACCGTTCAGGACTGTTCTGAGACTCGCTGTCCCATTAAGCCCACAGGACCTGCCTGCTCAACCTTGCATTTTTGACAGGGACCACAGACACGCACATACTGAACTACGTCGCTGAACATTCCCGGCCAATAATAACGGAGGGCTGCCATCTGGTAGGTCTTTTCATTTCCTAAGTGAACTGTCTGGGGTTCGACGAGGGACTCCTGTAACACCTGGGTTCTCAGTTCCAAAGGTAGGACGAGTTTCCACGCTTCAAGATCGGCTATTAACTCATCTGTTACCAATTACGCTTATGGCGATACAACATTCCATTTTCGACCTTCCAGTCCGGGAAAACCTTGGGCCGGTTCAGGACTGCCTGGAATCGTCGGAGCCTCGTCCTGCTCGGTCGGTCTAGACAGCGCGGCAGGGACGTGGTGTAGTGCTCCCTTACGGTGTAAGATGTCGAAGGCGTAACCTTGGAGTTCCAGGCCCCATCTGGCCAGCCTACCCGTAGGGTTCCTCAGTTCATTTAACCAACGAAGACACCACAGCGAGGCATTCACGCTCCGTGACGGTGTAATTCCACTCTGCAGGGAGCAGGGTTCTGTTAGCGAAAGCAAGGCATCTCTCTTCTCCATCCTGAGTCTGAGTTAACACGGCTCCCAAATCGGTTGCACTCGCGTCAGTTTAAAGGTTAAATGGGCTTTCTGAAATATTTCTGAAATTTGCATAAGCGAGTATAGGGGCACCCGTCAAAGCTGTTTTTAAGTGTTCGAAATCGTGCTGTTGATCACCACCCCAATGCCACTTAACGTTTGTTCGAAACAACCGCGTCAGTGGTTCGGATATGGTTGCGAATTCCGGTATAAACCGTCGGTACCAAGAGGACATTCCAATGAACCTCCGCAACTGCTTAACCGTTTTAGGGACGGGATAGGAGGTAATTGGTGATACTTTGTCAGGATCCACTTTAAGACCATCTACATTTACAAGAAACCCAAGGTATTTAACCTCTGAGCAACAAAACTCACTCTTGTCAGGATTTATTATCAAACCTGCGTCAGCCACTCGACCGAGGACCCTTCCCAACCACGTTAAGTGTTCTTCAAACGTCTCAGATACGTCAATGATATTATCGAGGTAGTTGAAAACATTCGGCCTCATCTCGGGCGTGATCACTTTAACTATTAGTCTTTGTAAGGTTGTCGGAACCCCTGTGAGACCGAAAGGCATCCTTTTAAATTCAAAAGGCCTCGTCACGGTCCGTGAAAGCCGTATAGGGTTGGCTGGCCTTGTCTAGCGGTATTTGGTTAAAAGCGGCGCTTAAATCAAACTTTGAAATGTACTTAGCGGCCTTTAACTGCCTTAAAATGTCGGTAATGTAGGGGAGAGGAAACGTGTCTTTTCTGGAAATAGCATTTAATTTACGAAAGTCTAAAAATAAACGATACTTTCCACCATGTTTGCGAGCCATAACTATAGGTGCAGACCATTCGCTAAAAGATTCGGTTATGATGCCCTCCGCTAGTAACCTATCGACTTCCTCATACATTATTTCTTGAACCTTCGGGTTCACTCGCCTCTTCTACCAACCACTGCTTTAAAGGATTGTGTCTACCCTCCGAATTGGGCATGAAGACTTTCGGAGCTCGTTAGAGAAAGGCCATATAAAATTGACTCTGGCCATCCAAACCTAAAACAATTTCCGTGTCTAAGTTATTAGCTACCCTGACTTCGCACACTTGGGTCACCTCGTCAATAGTTATAGTCAAGTTGACGCTGCCAATAATCAAGTCCGTGGAACCGTTCGCTACGATCATCCGTGACTTTTTCGCGCAATCTAATTGTCTACCAGTAGCCAGTGTTATTTTACTCCAAACAGACTTACGGATCAAAAAGCGAGAAGATCCGTTATCTATTAAAGTATCTACGATCTCCGAGTCGATATTAGCCATCATGTGGATTCTATTGGCTACTTCTGTTGTTTCCACAATTCCACTAATCACATCTGTTTCTGCCACGCTATCCTCTAATGTCCTGATCAGTTCTAAATCATCTCTAGGAGCTAAGGGCTTACTATCGGTAAAATCTACTGATTTTGTTCTGTTAATATATGAAGTGCTATCTGAATTATAATGGACTTGAGCTTCGACTACAATTTAATTGGGTTCATTTGCGCTCGCCAAGCACTCGTTGCCCGAGGATAACTCATAACCTATTTCGTCCTCGGGCATGCCTATTCCCTGGTACCCTACCATATCAGTGATCGCTCGAAACGTTGCATCCCTAGAGTCCACTTTCGAGGACTGTAGTAGAGGAGTATTTTCCCGAATGGTCTTTCTGTCAGTCTTGGGAAGCATTTCGATATCTGAAAGCCGTTTGAACTCCCCGGAGCTCTTGTTATCTGAGCAGTTGATTTTTTTTATACAGATTAACGGGACCTAGTCTAAGCCCAGCCGAAATTTCAGTCACGGTCACCATTAACTGAGAGGAACCAACGGCGGTATTTACTGCCACTCGTTTGCATTTCCCGAACACGTCAGACAATCCCTACTGGTGAAGCTTACCGTTTTACACCTGTAACAACGGAGCCTTCTGGGGGCCGCACAACCTTTCCTAAAATGTCCAGGCTGGTCACAATTAAAACAAATCACCTCGCTGGGATCTCTGAACGACGGCTCGATCTTTTTACTAGTATCAGCAGAAGTTTTAATGTTCTGCTGACCTCCCCCTTTCCTAAATTCTTCAAGAGGGGCCTGCTTTTTGCCGCCAGATAGAACGCTTCCTTCGTTATCGATGTTCGGTCTTTGTTTATTCTCGGCACTTATTGCAGACAATTTTTCTTCCATCTCTTTTCATGCCGCGATAGGTGATTGTTTATTTGATTTGGGAGTCGAGTGTGGTTTATTCCGATCGGCGGATGACTGTGATATTCGGATCGTAAACCCCTGCGAACCCAGTCTAATTGGTCGACTATTGGGACATCATCTTCTAGCAAATTTATTAGACTTTGTATATTCGTTACATAGTCATCGATTGACTCGTCTTTACCCTGAGTCCTGGCGTGGATTTGCTCTTTGACTCTTCTTTCGTAATCGCCATCGCCGAAATGAGACCTAAATTCTTTCCGAAATATACGCCAGCTATACAATTCTTTTTCATGGTTTTTGAACCACTTCGAGGGTATCCCTTCTAATACCACTGGCATGGATAACAGCAATTCCTCGTCCGTAACTGTGGTGAGTTTTCTACGATCTTCGATTTTCGTTAAGAATCCGTCTACTCGCTTTTCCCGTTAAAAGTTAAGTTCCAACCCAAAACGATTTTTCCTAAATCTCTATTCCCATAAAGATTACTATTTATTATACTGTTGCTAAAAATGGTGTCGCTATCAGAAGAATTATCACGGTTACTACCATATTTATAGCTAATGTTATTTTTTGTGGTTTTTTAGGTGAGCTGGTTTTACAGTTTCCAATGTCTACTACTTCGGAGTCCGCCTGAGGGATTTTTTTTTGAAATTCCACAAGCTGACCTGATTAAAGGGTGTGCGACTGACTCGTCTCAGCTTGCTTCTGTTAAGACCCAGGCTATTTTTGCCAACATTTTCCTAACTGTCGAATTCATTTTCTGATTCAGTTTCGGAAGTGTTGCGGAATAATCTATTGGGCATCCTTTGAGATTTCAAGGCTTTCGTTGATGCTCCTGGTGGGGTTTTTTGCGTTCGGTCATTTTCAATGTGTTCGAAATTTTTGGGATTCAAATGTTGTGATAATCGTTCTAAAGGTTCTCGATTTCTTGAGATCGGCCTGTCATTGTTCAGAAAGGTTGGTTTTTGAGTTGACCTCCATTGTATTTTAGCTGCATCTTTCTTATTACAATTTAATTATTTAAATTTATTTATGTGTTGCTACTGTTAAATTATCCATTGAAATTCTATAAAATTGAATAAATTTGAATTGCAAATCTTTAAAATTACATTATTTTCTATTATGCGCAGTAAATACTCAATAGTCTTCAATTGCAAGATTGAAAAATTGAAAAATATTTCATTGGTAATCTTCAAAATTGAACTTTATACTTAATTCCAACAAAAATTTCAAAACTACATAATTTTAGGCAGTAAAAATTTTAAATGATTGAAGCTTAATTTCTAAGTCTTTAAAATTAAAATGTTCTGTTTTATATTTAAAAGTATTTAATTTTGATCATTTCAATTTAAAATTTCTATAATTCGAAGTTACTCTGTTATTGATACACGTTATGTAACAAATACGTTTATTTTCTTAACTCGGTCCGCAAAATAGGAAAAGCAATATTTTTGAAGTGGAAACAGACTAGGTCACGTAAAAAAATTTCCAAAATGGCTTTTTACTTGTTTTCAGGGAATTAAAGTCTTATTTTTGATTATCATACTCGAGGGATTCCACTAGTAATTATTCAAGATTTGACAATTTTAATTCCGAAAGGCTATGAAGTACCTTTTTCGTGAGAAAAAAAGCTGGAAATAAAACTAAACTTCTTCTGACACTCAAGTTTCTCTTTATTCAAGGTAGATCATTTTTTTCAAAGTGAATCTGAATTTTTCAATGTGAATCATTTTTCAAGAAATTGCCTGCTTTTCATTATGGAATTTATAATATCTTGACTCTTCAAATTACTAGCTTGCTACAAACTTTCAGGGGGTCACTTTTCGCTAATAAAATCTTAAGAAATTTTCTAGCAATTATTTGAAATTTACCGATTTCTATCTAAAGAGAATGCGAAGTTTTTTGCGCATGGAAAAAAGGTGTACGATTAAACTAACTTTACTTAGGTACTCAAGTTCATAAAGATTCAAGTTGATGCTTATTTAAGGTACATAATTTTTTAAAAGTTTGACAATAATTTCGATTTTCTATGAAAAATACGAAAAATATACAACAAAACAAATTTTGAAAATCAAAAACAGAATTCTGGTGAAAACTATTTAAAGCACGAGTACTCTGAATATGCATAATTAATGTATAACCCAGAATGATTAATCATTATTTCTAAATATTATAATTTATAAAAAAATCTTCGAAACTAAGCCTCGCTCAGTTAAATTAATTTTTAACCTTGGTCTCTTCTATGACATACAAATATATCAGAGGTACATGCTGATGAGATAAGATAATTTATAAGCGAAAAGTATAGCGCATATGTTGCCGAATGTAACAAAGGGGCAATGTGATCATTAGGTACATTATTATTCAAATCCTTCATTAATAAAGTAACAAGCTGCTCCTTAGTTAGAACAAATGGCGATCCTTTCTTCTCTGGTCGTACCATTTGCAATTATCATAAATAATATCGGTAAATATAATAATATTATTGCATATTTATATTTTTCCAACATTTTTGAAGGTTTCCAAAAATGAAATATGTTCGACGTAATCCACCTTGTGTTCTACTTTCGAAATTTGGATGAGTGATACACAACTTATTTTCAGAGAAATACTACTGATTGCTGAAGCTAGAATTCAGTCAGTGATTATAAGCAAAAATATACTTATTCAATTATTATTTATTGCTACACGCATGGGTGCTATGCACCACTCTCGTGATTATAGAGTTGTCCAATATTTGATATTAAAATAATCCTACACAAAATTTTAAAACTATTTATAATAACTTTATAATTATCATAGGGATGATAGTATGAAAAAAACTGGCACTTAACAGGTTGTGCTCCGAAATCAAACAGTGTTTTGTGAATAAAATAAAATTTAAAACATAAATTAAAAATTAAAATAAAATTTGGCTTATAATTTATCAAGTTTATTTGATCTACTAATTTACTCGTCTGAAATTACGAAGGGGTTAAACAAAAATTTTAGTATTAATTTAAAGCGGTATATACATACATTGTAATTGTACAGAAATGAAAAATGTAAACTAAAATCAGATATTTCTAAAAATAATCTACAAGTTTAAACATTAATTTTTGTTTGGTTCTCTTACTATATTTTTTCTTGTACCTATTGAATTAAATTATTCTATATTATTGACCTAAATTGTTTAAGGTAGTTGTCTTTCATCATTGCTCTATGAGAAATTTTTTCGTAGTTCCTTTTGAAATTTTTCCACAAATTTTTCATTTTTATTTTTAATATCATTTTTATGAATAAAAACTAAACTACGTGTCCTGTGAAAAAGTTATTTGTTACTAATTTGTAGCTATTTTTAATGTTAAAATTTGTCGTCAAATTATTTTTTCCCGTAACTTGTGCTGTTTGTCCAAAAATTTACATTTATTTTTAATGTCAGTTTTCACGAATGAAGCAGAAAGTACGCGTCCTACCAAGAAGTGATTATTAATGAATTTCTCGATCTTTTTCGGGATCACAATTTTTTTTAAATCAACTTTTTTCGTATCTTGCATAGTTTGACCATGAAATGGAAGTTTTGATGTTTCTTCACTTTTCTAATATCATACGTTGTTTGGCTTAAAATATTGATTTTCGATTGATTTAAAAAATTTTGAAAATACCAAAAATCCTACAATTTTATTTTTATGGAAATAAGTCATTAGGATAAATTATTCTGCTTTCTAAATAATATAAATATCCACACATAGTATTATCAAATATTGATTTGATCCGTTCATTTTTTCGAGAGTTACCGTGTTTATGGACGGACGGACAGACGCCATCATAAAAACTTCATTTTAAGATTCAGGGGGTCTCGAAACGTGGAGATCCATTCAAAAACCGTGGTGCCAAATTTCGGACAATTCTAATACTTTCTCAATCATCAATAATAAGAATGTAATAATTTTCTTTATTTGGAATGACATTAGTTACAATATTTTGATTCTTAAAATAATAGAAAAATATTTTTGTCAGAATTCTAACTTTTGGCACGACAACTACCTTAACTGTTAATTACTGTAGTATTTACGTTCTTGCACAATTTTGTTTAAGTCGTTGAATCAGGTTTTAAAATAAACAGCTTGTAAATTTCTCAAAAATATGAATATTTTGATTTTATTGTAACTTACAAGTAGGTTTTAATAGATTATGTTTATAACTCTATATTTTCTTCAAATTTAAAAGATTAACAATAAACGACTATCATTGTTCAAATAATGTAAAAAACTTTACACTATTGTGTTCTCCTACTATCATTTTACAATTAAAGTTTTATATTTTTTCATTGAAAAAAATATATATCTTTTAGAACTACTGGTTAATCTCTGACTTTGCAATTTACGTTGATACATTAATATATATTCGCATTTTTTTACACGTTAGTCATTTCCTATACCGGGAAACAGGATAGGTTGTAACTGATTTTCAAGGAACAGAATGCCAATTGAATTCCAATTTTATCATTTTTTTGCATTGTTAAAATTACAAATTCATAAAATGTCTTGTCTTTTCACAGAATTATCAGCAGCTATGCAGCCCAAAACAAGGGATTTTCTAGCAAATTTTGGGATGAACAACGAACATGCGAATCAGCAAGGTAACTTTTGTTGAAACATAAATGTTGCTCTTAATGTTTAGAAAAAGGATACCAAAGGGGAATATTATTATTTTATTGAGGACATTTTTTAGGAACATTCTCTGTTAGAGTATTTGAAATAATTTTGATTTTCTATGCAAATATTTCTCAGAAGTTAATTATTTTTAATGAAACTGATATCTAAATATATTCTCTTCCAATTCAGAAAAAATACTATTAACCAAACTTTCCTGGTTTTAATTTCATTAATGATTGAACAAATTTAATACGAACATTTTATCCTTTCGAAATATAAAAAGATAGTGAAAATTTTCCCTTTTTTTCTTCAGAGGAAGATTAATAATCAAAAATTAATTTCTTACATCATAAACAAAATGTTCGTAGTAAAGAATCTTGTCCACTTTAACTTGATGTGAATAAAAATAAAAATGCTTAAGGTAACATATTCCCTTTTGCGATTAAAAAAAATTACGTAAAAAACGAAATTTCGGCACTCCCAATACATTAAAATTATTAAAAGAAGAAAATGCCCTGTTTGTTTAAAAAAAATTAAAAACTCGCTATTTAAAATCCAGAATTGAACATTAAAAAATCTCTGATATTAAACTATTTAAATTCGATAGAAATTCAAAGCAAACTCATTACAAATTTATAAATTTTATATGGCATTATTAATTTTTTTTCAACTTGGTAAACACCTGCATAATAATGTCGAGGACATTTATTTATTGCTTCGACTGATTCGTGAAATACAAAAAACGCATTACGACACGATCGAGACGTACATAATTGATCAGATAAGAACAAAGCTACATATTATATATTGAAATAAAACCCCAGAATTATTATTCTATATTAATATAACGTTTCTGGAGTTTCCAAAAATAAAAATTTGTCCCATATGATCTCGATTCTATCTTAATTTAAAACCATGGAAATACGCTGAAATCCCTTGAAATCATTTCGAGTCTTTGAAATCTTCTGAAATCTAAAACTCTACATCAAAGTTTCTAAATGCCATTTAACTCTTAAAAAATTTTTTTTTTAATCCAAAATTTAGATAAACTTTCAAATATATAATGTTGT
>JAWWLR010204735.1:0-15244 GCA_035041075.1 Acraspis erinacei | reverse complement strand
CATTGCGATGCGTTCAAGCCGTTTTGTGCAGAGCCCGATGCACGTGAATTTCTTGTTTAACCACTTGTTCGTAAAGGTAGATTTAATATAGACATGCCCCCACGCGAGGAAGACGCATTATTTGCAGCTCGTAGGGAAGTCTGTGCAAATAATTGTAGGCTCGATTCTATGTGCAAAATAATTATTTTTGCCAGGTATATATAAAACGTCTAATTTGACGGTGAAGACTTAGCATCAGTTCCAAGCTTCATAACTTGGTCATTATAGTTTCTAATTAAATAAAAAGAGAATTATTAAATTGCAAAGATAGTTTCTAAGAATTAAATTTTAATAAGATTTTAACCCCTTTTAAATATGGGAACCCACCCAATGAAGTATCTGACCTAAAAATCTAAACTATGCACCTTTGTAAGCTCGGGAAGTAAATTCTAACTAAAGAAAACCAATCCAGGAAATTCATCGATTAAAAGAAAACTTAAATTACGCTTACATCTCTTTTTCATTGCGTGAAATTGCTTAGAGTTTCAATCCTAATTGTAGTGGCCAAGCAAAATTTTAATTCAAGTTTAAAGCTCTACCAGGATTCGTGCCGATGTATAAAGGGTTTCCAGAAAGATCAAAAAGATCTGCGATGGCTGAGTATTTTCTAAGTAAAATATTTTCCAAGATCATTCAGGTATTTCTCGGAGTCATTTTCAACGAGGAATTTAGCAGTGGTCTTAGTCACATGAAGGTTATTTAAATCTAAACAAGGTTTGGAGACATCCTATACTTTTAAATAAAAAATTTCAAATCACTTCTGTTCTTTGCCTTATAAGAAAACTGTTTTTCTCGTTATCTCGGAAAATCATACGAAATCTTTCTAAATAACTTGAAACATAGATTTTCTCAAAAAAGAAATAATTTTATTGTCAAACTACTAATTTGATATGGTGTTTAAACAAAACTCGGTTTTTAAAGCTCAAAATCGTGTAACTCACTGAATTTTTAAAATTTGAAGAATACAAATTTTAATGACCTAATAAGGGATTAGCAAATGATAAAAGAAAAGAAACCTTGATAACAATGATGCGTTGACATTTAAACCTTTTATTTTAATTTTGATCCGACTACAGATTACAAAGTATAATATATTTTAGTTTATCTTCTTCCCATTGAACTAATGATACAAAAGCAGCAAAGAATCTTCATTTGAAACTTTTTTATTAAACCAACGTGGGAAGATTGGGTAGCGATTGCCTATATGGCATTCCTTCATTTCATATTCGGTAATATAGTCAACTTCACCGCTTATCATATTTATTTTTATTCTAGAATGTGCCCAATTATGTTCCCTAATTGACTGATATATTCCACGAAGAATCCCAGTATACTCAAGTATCGCCAAGACGTCACCGCTGGAGGTTGACAATACAATATGTTCACGGTTTGGCACGGGCACAAATTTACCATGTTCTGACATTAAGCGAATTCCTCCATAAGAAGGAAAAACGTATCTTCGAAATTCGAATTGCCGATGCGGATTTATCTGGGGAATAAGCCGGATATATCCAAGTTGCGCGAGTGGATATCCAAGAACTTCATCAGAAGGAGGCCTGCCCGGAGGAGATCTGGTCCTGGCATCAAGAGGGTGCTCCTGTGCAGAAGTCCGGTCAGGTGAATTTGGTCTGGCGGAAGAAGAAGAACCAGGATGACTTTCTCTGTTAGGATTGTAATTCACCTGCAGCGAATCGACATCTGCATGAGCTTTAATAAAACTATTTGGGAAGATTGGGCGATTTTTCCCTATTGGGCAATCCCTCTTTTCATCCAGAGTCATATTATCAACTGCACCGCTTATCATATTTATTTTTACTCGAGAATTATTTCTATCTGTCCTATATATTCCACAAAGAGTTCCACTAGAATCCAATATTGCATGAACATCACCATTGGATGTTGATAATACAATATATTCTGTGGTTGGGTTAAATACAAACTTCTTCTCACATATTCGCATTCGAATTGGTTTATCGGAAGGAAAAATGTATTTTCGGAATTCAAATCGCTGGTTTTGATGAATGTGAGGAATTAGCCGAAGATATCCTAGTTGATCTATTGTACATCCAAGTACTTGATCAGAAGGAGGCCTGCCAGGAGGAGACTCAGACCTGGCACGAATAAGAGATTCTTCAGGAGTAGAAGGCCTACGAGGAGAATGTTGTCTGACAGAAGAAGCAGAACCAGGATTACGCTCGCCATTGGAATTCCATTTGAACAGTAGCGAATCGTGAGTTGAAAAAGCTTTAATAAAACTTTGAGGGAAGATTGGGTGATTTTTGCCTACTGGACAATCCCTAATTTCATCTGGGGTCAAGTTTTCAATTGCGCCGCTTATTATGTTCATTTTTACTCTCGCATTACCCCTCTGTCTCCTATATATTCCCAAAAGAACCCCGCTATATTCTATTATTGCAAAAATGTCACCAGTGGGTGTTGATAATACCATATGTTCTTGGGCTGGTACGGGTATAAACCTCTTCCCATCTTTTTTCCAAGAAATTGGTATACCAGCTGCAGAAATGTAATTTCGAAATTCAAATCGAATGTTCTGATTTGTGCGGGGAATTAGCCGTACGAATCCAAGTTGTCCAAGTGAATATCCGAGTAGTTTAATAAAACGGGGGCTGCTATCAGGAGACCTGGATCTGGCACGAATAGGAGGCTCCTCTGTAGAATTCCGGTACGGCGAATGTGAACTGCATTCTGCAAAAGGATATATAATATTTATTTTTTTATTTTTCAGAACATTTCTGTCTAATACTTTTGGCTGAATTAGGTTTTTCTTTCCAGAAACGATCTTTTGCAACAACGTTTGAAACCGATTGAAGTTTTTTCTCTTTCTTGATTGTTATTTCCTAAATATTATTTCTTCTAACCCGTCAACGTGGAGATTGCCCCTTTGGGTACATCACACTTTCTGCAATTATAGCTCATGCAATTCAAGGTATAAAACATTGAGAGACACATATTTTTTAAGCTTAATATCTCTTCATTCTGATGGTGGGCATGAAAATGTGATAAAATGTTGTTAATTATGGCAAAATATCGTTTAAACAAAACAAAAATTCTAATTTTTTTATAAAATAGAGTTCTCCGAATATTTCTCAGTGTGCAATCTACTTAGAACCTCTACAACCGGTGGAATAAGTGCCTAATCTTTCAGAATACATCGTTCCGAGATCAATTTTTTATCTTAGTGTGTTCCAAATGGCTCGTTAATAACAACATTTTCGAAAAGACATTCATGAAATAAATAAATAAATTAATTTAATTTAACGATATAATTTTTCATTTCATTACAGAAAAACAGTTCGAACAGTTTCACGTATGACATCAAAGATATTTTTTGCTTTACGGCATCAGTCAATGATAATTGATCTGTCAAATTAGCAGAGTAAACTTTTTCTCCTTCATACAATTCAAAAGTATGATCAGGCTCTAACAGTTTTTGATTTTCTGTGTAACTATCAAAAATAGATTTGTATGAAACATTTGATACAATAATTTATGATTCAGAATCATCGTCATCAGACAATTCTGATTCAGTACTATCACCATCTGACGAACTATCTCCATCAGAGCCCGAGTCGTCTAGATTAGGTATTAGATCATGCTCTTCATTTTCATTAGAATTTGATTCTTCGTCACTCAATTCAGAATAGTTCCTTTTTGTGCCTCTCCTTTTCGACATTTTTTTCAACCCAATGTAAAAAATACAATTTCAGTCAAACGTTCCGCAGTTACAAAGCCCGCAGCTAGCAACCAGTTGTATTTTTTTACGTTGGTATAGCGGTTTTGAAAGACGAATCTTAATAATAATACTGAATGTGTTGAAAAAAGTTAAAAAGCTAATGAGCTTCATGAATGGAAATCCTTGCGATGACTATTCAGGTTTCCTCTCCCGTATAAATTGCAGTGATGACTGAGTATTTTCTTTCGGTGTTTTTTCACCAACTTAGGCCTTCATGAAATTCATGAGAACCATGAGCCTATAGCGAAAATTATCAAGAAGAAAAAGTTGTTAGAATCAAGCAGAGAATTCACCTGGATTTTTTTAGAATTTTTCGAGCAATTTTTCAATTTTTAAAAAATTGACGAATTGCAAAATCAAAAAAATAATTTAAATCTTTCTGGAAAAATTCTCACGTATTCTTTGAGTGATTCTAAGAATCTCTTTCTCCTTTTACACTTTCTCGAAAGATCATACTTTTTGAGAAAAAAATTCATGAATGTCTTCGCAAAAATGTTGTCATTAACGAGCCATTTGCAACACACTAAGATAAAAAATTAATCTCAGAACCAAGTATTCTGAAAGCGTGGGCATTTATTCCACCGGTTATTGAGGTTCCAAGTAGATTTCACACTGGGAACCATTCGGAAAACTCGATTTTACATTTTTTTAAAATTTAATTTTTGTTTTGTTTAAACTATATTTTTCGATAATTAACAACATTTTATTACATTGTCATGTCCACCATCGAAAAGAAGAGATCTTAAGCTTAAAAAATATGTATTTTGTAATTGTTTATGCCTTGAATTGCATGAGTTATAATTGCAAAAAGAGTGGTGTACCCAAAGGAGCATTCTCGCCGTAAACGGGCTGGCAGAAATAAGTTTTTCTTTCCAGAAACGATCTTTTGCAACACCGTTTAAAACCGATTTAAGTTTTTTCTCTTTATTGATTATTATTTCCTACTTATTATTTCTTCTAAGTGGGAAAACTTTTTTAAATTTTCTTAAAACTATGTGGAACAAGTAATATAAATATATAATTGAAAATTCAGCTTTTTGTTCGTAAATCGAATTTTTTGGTGGGCATCTAAAAAATTTCTTAGTTTAGATTCTAAATACTCGGTGTATAATGAATCTCTGTTGATTGTAAATGATATTGCTGTTTTAAATACATCTTTTTAGGTTAATAGTTTAACTATCTCCGAATGAATTTTGCCTTTGTATCTTGAAAATTAAGCTATTTAGTTAGAAATTCTATTATTCTATTTAAAAGTAATTCATTTCCTATGTAAAAATACTACCGAAAGCGTTCTATGGAAATTCCAAGTTCAAATTTCACCTGGAAATTCCATAAAGAAATTGTAAACAAATGTCCACAAACTAATTTGGAACTAAGCCTGACTTCTGTAAAGCGACTGCCCTCTCCGGATGGTACGCTGAGGTCCCGAAAGGAATGTTTGTTATTCTCTCTGGTATACGAACTTATTCTTCTTCGAGAATTAAGGTAACGAGCCGTATTATGGATCGGTTTTCAGAGTAACGAAAAAAATATCGTCGATTACAAATGCTTCAGTAACCGACTCAAAATAATTCAAGTATATTTTGAAAGACCAATATGTCTAGTATTAAAAACAAGTCGCAAAATGTTTATTCGTGATATTTAAATAAAAAAAAGGAAAAAAGTGGGATGATGGTCGTGGGGGCTAAAGCGAGGGCTTTGGACCCACTCTGTCGACTTGCGGGTTCGATTCCCGCCTTGCACTCTGGAAGAGTCTCGGTGGCCCATGCGGTGAACATTAGCCTAGCAAGGGAGTTTTTCACCTCCGGAGAGTCGTGGGACCGGTTCCTCTAGAGAAAACGGTTCTCTAAGTACTTAAGGCTGTTGCTATTGGTGGTTCGGAACCCACCTTAAACTGGAGGTCCCCCCCTCCGATCACCAATTAAATGTGTGGGGTTGTGTAGAGACATGTCCCTGTGTTCCACAGGAACTGTCCCCTGTTTGGAATGGGTACCTGTCATGCTGTGAATGTTGGGTCCAAGTGTAAAAAGTGTTGAAAGTATGAATAAATATTAAATAGGTATCTATTTATTGAATTAAAATGAACATTTCGAAAATATAATAGACTTGATCATTCTTTATAAAACCAAGCATTCAAAAATTAAATCAAATTTTGTTAATTTATTCTATTTAAAAAAAGGATAATATTCAAAAAAGAAAGAAAATTCCTCTCAGTTTAAAATTTAAAAGAAAAACATCAATAACTAAATATCAGAGTAAATGAAATAGGTACATAACCGTTTGTTACTTTTCATCTTAGAACCTTTATTTGTTTATTTTTTATATAAAATAAATGCAATAGAATAAACAAGTATAACACATTGTGTGTATGATAAATGAGTATTTCAGTAAGAAAAATTATTTTTCAACTAAATAAGAAAAATAAATTTTTAACCAAAATGGTGAATCTTCAGCTGGTAATTGGAACAGTTACATTTTCAGTTAAAAAGTCACAATTAAAAACAAAAAATTTTCAAACAATTTATTAATCCTAAACAAAATATCCAAAAAATAGTTACACTTTCAAACAAAGTGATGCATTTTCAAATAAACTTATGAATCTTCAACGTGAATAGTAAAATTTTTAACCTAGAACATGAATTTTCAAAGAAAAATATTCATTTTGAACCAAATACTTGCATTTTAAACTAAAGAAGATGAGTTTTCAAACAAAAATTGAATTGGTAAATTTTAAGTAAATAAGTTTCCAAAATAAAAATATGTTAACAAATGATGAATTTTTAACTAGAATTATAAGTATTTAACTGGATTGTTTGAATTTCCAACCAAACCGATACATTTTTAAACAAGAGATTATTTTATACCCAAAAAGACGCTTTTCAACAAAATTCATCAATTTCCAACTAAAAGAAGATACATTCTTAGCCAAAAATTGAATAGTTGAAGTGCAAGAACTGTATGAAAAACTTTTAAAAAGTAACTTTGACAATTGCGAAATTTGGGAGGATAACACGATGTGCTGATTTGCCTCTAGCTGGACAACCAAGAACGTGCAAATGAAAATATTAAATGTAAAATCATTACAAACGACGTAGGAACGTATGGGAAAAGAAAAGGATTAAAATTTCGGGGTGATGACCCGAAATTTGGGTTGTACCCTACCTGTGCAACAATATGGATACAAAAGAAAATACTGGATTACAGATAGTACAAACGACGGACAGACGTATGTGCAAATAAAATTTTAAGGTTTGAACTTTGGGGGGCCAAATTCTCGGGGGCCTAAGAAAGCATCTTATTCAAGGAGATCTGGTTTATTCGGTACTTTTGCGGCCCTCAAGTAAGTTCCTCAAAGAGACGAGATAAAATACAGGACCCAGGTGTAAGAAAACAAAAGTCCCTTATGAAAGCGTGATTTTTACAGTACATTAAGTTCCCTGGAGTTTTCTCCCGGGTATTCTGGTTTCTAAAGCACGTCAGGATTACTGGACTGGGTTTTTCGCGAACGCAAGATAAAATCAATGCTCCAGGTGTGAAAAACATATTCCCCTTGGGGAAGTCTGGATTTTCCAGTAATTAAGGGATCCTGCAGTTTGGAACTAAATACAGGGACCCAAAGTACCGCAAAAAACATATTTACTCGAAGATGTGTTATTCAAACCTAGAAATTACTTCCATCCTGTGTCCTTTAGGAACCCACATTTGGTGTGAAGTTTTGATGTTGGTAGCATGACTTTCTTAAGTCAGATGTTCTTAGCCAGATCCGGTGGAAGGATATGACGCCCGCATTGTGATTTCCGGAAGCGCAGCTCATCAAACGAAGTCGAACTTATTTCAAAATTAGTTTGCAGAAATTTCTGTAGATGTTCCATATGGAAGTTCCGCAGAACGCTTTCTGTCGATTTTTTTTCACGTCGTTTATGGTGGAGGGGAGGAGGGGCATTATTATTGGTAAGTGTATGCTTAAGTGGGAGTCGTAGGAACCGACCCTAATAGCCACTTTTCAAGTTCATAGGTATATAATAGCCACGTATACCTATGTCGTCATAATTTTTGAAGTCATTCAGTGTAAAATCAAAGTATTATCTCAAAGAAAGTTTCAGGTAGAAGAATGAGACTCAGAAAAAAGAATCTCAAATGGTAGGAAAATGAGACCACTGGTGGTATCCCAGAATCGTTTGTTTGGTATTGAAATTAACAGCATGAGGTTACTCTATTAAAAGATAGGAGGCGAAAAAAAATTATACCGTAAAGAAAAGGCAATCTATGGTTCCGACAGTATAAATACATAAATGGCTATTTAGTTACTATAATCAGCACAATGAGACTTTTGGTTCGCTCCACATACTTCATAAATACCGGCTTTCTGGATGAATTATATAAAATATAATAAGAACCAATGTAATATTATTATACTCACCAATAGAACTAAATATGACCGCCAATGTGAAAACGAAAGTGAAAACGAAAGTAAAGAACATCCTCATTTTCACATAGCAGAGAAAAAACTGATTTATTCTTCCGTAAACTACAAATATATACACAAGTAGCCGTTATCTCGCATATTTGTTCGATGACGACGCTAGTAGTGACAAGATTTCCCTTCGAAAGTAATTACAGAATCTTATAGACATTTTTGACCTTCGGTTCTAGTTTATCAATCAAATATGTTTTTAAAGAATAAAGTATTGTATTTTTCGGCGAAACTATGTTAATATGAGATAAAATATAACGCATATAATTTTTCATCTCAAGAAGGTCTGCAAGTTTTCTTTGAACAGTTTTTTTGATAAAAGACGTCTTATTTTTTAATGCAAAAAATAATATTAAAAATAAAAATTCAATTTTCTGCTAAGCTGTGCAATATATGGGTAATTCCCCACTGACAGGGTTCTTTGGTGTCCATGGATTATAATATTACAACTACCGGCTGTATTACTATAAAAATTTGTGAAGGTCTTCATTTTAGCACCTCATGACAAGATCTATAGTAAAAGTTATCTTACATAACTGAAAGCCAGTGTAAACAAAGATTGTGTAACCCAAAAATCGTTTTAAGAGATATCTACACATGCCTGAGACGAATTTTGGGGTCACGTAGGAAATAAATAATGAACTTCTTCAAAATTGACGTTTTAAAATCCTAAAGTTAGACTGAAACAGTACAAGCTGTATAATTATTATTTTAATTTTAATGCAATATACCTACATATGTATGCAAATATGAGTGTCTTCGTAAATGTCTTTTAAGTTACGTAAATGCATAAAAAGGGTTCGATTGATAACTATAAATACCTTTTTGAATTCTGCTTAGACGTCAAATTGAAGAAAAAGTATCTGACTACTCAACCTCTTAGTGTTGGGTGTCAGCGTTAGGAGATTTCTTCATAAATAATAAAAAACGGCCAACAAAACATTGCGTATTTTTGTTAGTATCGATTGACTTAACTAGCAGTAACTTTTGTATTTCACAACAGAAGCTACAGAATCAATTATTAAAATTTGGAGGAGACCAGCAGGAAATGATTGACCAAAGAATTTTTCAATTTATTTTACTTTAAAACTTTAGGAACACTTTTTGAGTTGTTACCCATTGAAGTACCATCTATTGATGTAACTGTACCTTTCATTGACTTGACCATAGTTTCTTGTTTGATATCAGCTGACAATATGTCTTCACGTCAAGGGTCCAACAATAATGCCAATTGCATGGGACGAAACATAATACTTTTATCAAGTGGTCAAAAGTAATTTGTCACCATCAACGTATTTATATATAATTTTGTTTACATAGTTAAATAAATCCTGAAAGCCTTCGGTGAACAATATTTTTTTTTAAATAATAGAAAAATGACGTTTTGTCGCATGCAATTGGTATCACTGATGGACCCTCGGCATGTAGACATCTTTGAGTCTTGGACTTCACCCACCCAACTTGAAATACATCATTATGGCTGGTTGCGATCTTGAATTTCGTTTGACTGATTTAGGTTAGGTTTATACTGGTGTTTTTGGGCGATGTTGCGAGCTTGATTCGCTTCTCGTTGTTTATCATTAATTTATCATAAATTTTCCGTGGAAATTGCGAACTGTGTTTATGGTTTTAGTAGCAAAATGTAAACAGCAAAATGGCCAAGAATAAAAGCCAAAAATCGAATTTACCATAAAAATTTTTAAAAGAAGATGAAATTAAAAAAAAGAGCTAAAGGGGCAGGAGAAAGGTATAAAAGAATGAAGGAAAATCTAATTGTAAAGGCGAAAGCGCAAATAAAGCCACATTTAGGATAAACTATCAGAGTATCTGGTTCAAAAACACATAACCACTAAATAACATACGTAATTTATTATTTGGTATGTAATCTAGAAAGTATTTCTCAATTTATTTTACTTAAGAAAGTTCTAAAAATATGTAAATTTAGTGGATTTTAAAGAATTTTTTCAAGAGGAGTGAGGTATTTCGTAAAGTTTCTCAGATTTTAAGAGATTTGAAATAATTTTTTTGGAATTCAGCTTTAATTATTTTTCACTTACCCTGCGTTCTTTTAATTCTTTTGACCTTTTAAAACTTACGTAATATCTTCTAAATTTACTCACTTCTACTCAATTCAATGGATTTTTCAAAGGTTTTTATTTGATTGATCCTGATGATCAATTGACAAAATGATGAAAGAATTTGAAATATTGTAGGTTATGTTTAAATAATCTTAGAACTTTTTTTCTCTATTGATTTCCATGGTTTACAGGAATTTTAAAGACTTGAAATTATTTGAGGATTTCCAGATTTTTTATAAGGTTTCAGAGGATTGCAATAATTTTATGGGGGTTTAAGAGCCAACTGCAGACATTTGTTAACATAACATTCTTTTCCACCTTTTTCATGAATATTTTTCAATTATTTTGATAGGTGAGCATATCAATCGTAATTTCACTACAGGGTAACGTTTTAAAAATACGAATTTGTTTTTCATAATGTTGTGTATAAAACAAATGACAAACAAGTGATTCCTTAAAATACAAGTGAACCATTATTCCAGCCGACTGCTTAATTAAACTATTAATATGTCAACCGAACAGTGGAATTCGATGTGCCCAGCTGGAGCGAGAGCGTGCTGTGTTTTGTGCGGCATTCATGATTTTCATCATTTTTCGCCATGATGCACAGCCGCGAAACATCTGACAAAAATGTATGTTGAAGCAGACACTTCAAGGATTGTTTTAGAAAAAAATTGGAGGGGTACCTCTAAAACATATTCTGAAATTTTTTTATATTTGAAAGCATTCTTTACCCCTATTTTTTATCCAAAAAAAAATCCAAACCGTTTTCCGAAAGTGGTATTTTTGGTTAACACAACATATATTTTGTTCGTCAACATCGTTTTAGCCGTTTTCGAGAAACCAACATGTTTACATTATACTTCCCCCCTCCATACCTACCAGAAAAATAAAATTTTAAGGTTGAAATTTGCAGGGTTTTATATTCACATAGATGTCAAAATATGGTGCAAATATAGGCTTGATATATGCGGAGGCTATTTCTACATGTTTGTTCCCCTCAGCCCTTCATAGATGTTTTTGAGATGAACAACTTTAGTCTGCTAAATTTAATTCGTACCTTGTGCAGTTTTTTGGAAAATTTCATTTTTCAATGTTGAATGTTCTTTTTTCGATTAAAACAAAAACTACGTGTCCTATAAAAAATTATTCATGACAACTTTAAATGAATTTTCCCTTTTTATGCAAGGGCAACTGTTGTCTACTTTCTCATAGCTTGCGTCGTTTGTCCAATACTTAAATTTTTTTATTTGTAATGTGTTTGCTTACGACTAGAAATAACAACTATGCGTCCTATCAAAAAGTGATAAGTAACAAACTTTTAACTCTTTTCAGGGCGCGCTATTTTAGTTATTTTAGCTAATCTTGTCAGGGTTTCAAAAATCAACATTTTTCTTCTTTTTACTTTTTTTCATATCATGCGTTTTTTGGCTTAAAACTTTTATTCTGGTTTCTTTTTTGGATTTTGAAAATGCTATAGCTATGAAAATTTACATTTTATCGGGAAAAGTCATAAGGATAAATTTTTCGAGTTTTCGATTAATATAAATAGCCGTACTTGGAATTTTTTAAATTGGAAGCAAAATAGTCTCGAATATTTTGAAAATGGGCTCACTTTTTGAATTTTTATTTGATTTTTCTTTCAAGCTTTTTAAATTTTGGATTTTTTTCATTGCGGTTAAATCCATATAAATCCTACATACGCTAAAGCTTACTCAGCCAATTTTTTAAATCGGAAGGAAAAATATTGTAATGCCCTTGTGGAGATTAGCGAAATATTAAAAAAAGAAGCCTTGATAACCATAATACATTGTCATTAAAAATATTTAATTTTAATTTTCATCCGATTAAAGATTACAAAGACTATTATCTTTTAGCTTATCCTTTTGCTACTGAATTAATGATCCACATACTGTAAAGAATCTTCATTTGAAACTAATTTATTAAACCAATCTGGGAAGATTGTGTAGCGATTGCCTACGTTACATTCCTTCATTTCAAATGCGGTCAAATTTCCAATTTGACCGCTTATCATGTTAATTCTTATTCTCATAGAAGCCCAATATGTGTCTTATTTCTCTGATACATTCCACAAAGAAACCCTGTATAATCCAGTATTGCAAAAACGTCACCACTGGATGTTGATAATACAATATGTTCTCGGTTTGGAACGGGCACAAATTTACGTGGTTTTGACATTAACAAAAGTCCTATAGAGGGAGGAAAAACGTATCTTCGAAATTCGAATTGCGGGTGTGGATTTATCTGAGGAATAAGCCGAATATGTCCAAGTTGTGCAAGTGTATATCCAAGTACTTCAACAGAAGGAGACCTGCCAGGAAGAGACTTGGACCTGGCACGAATAAGAGACTCTTCAGGAGTAGAGTACCGATAAGGTGAATATTGTCTAGCAAAAGAAGAAGATCCAGGATTACATTTGCCATCAGGATTATAATTGAACTGCAGCGAGTCGAAATCTGCAAGAGCTTTAATAAAACTGTTTGGAAAAATTCAGCGATTTTTGCCTATTGGGCGATCAGTATTTTCATCCGGAGTCATATTATTAACTGAACCGCTGGTCTTATTTATTTTTACTCGTGAAATATTTCTATCTGTCCTATATATTTTACATGAGTTCGACTAGAATCTAATATTGCAAGAACGTCACCATTGGATTTTGCTAATATAATATATTCTGTGGTTGGGTTAAATACATATTTCTTCTGATCGATTCGCATTCGAATTGGTTTATCCGCAGGAAAAATATATCTTCGAAATTCAAATTGCCGGTTCAGTCAAAGTATTTTAATACATGTAGTGTCATATTTCTCCTCACATAGGAGCTGCGTCTTTTAATTTATAGTACTTCGTACCCAAGTTACTAAGAACCTTTGGCCCACGAAAAGGCATTGAGGCTTGGGGGGCCTCTTTCCAAGCATTCGCTAATTGCTCGGTCGGTGATGTAGAGTAATTCTGATAAAATATGATAAATTCGGTAAGCTGGGTCCCTGTTTTCACCGACAGAATGAGCTACAAGCTTTTTGTGTAGATGGCGCTCGTAGTATTGGGGGGATTCCCCTTTGTTCTCGAAACTTCTAGAAAAGTATATATTGCTAACTGCCTATACCTCGCAATAAGTTGCCAAAAAATAGAGCGCAGGCATGTATTTCTGTCTCACACAGGTTAGCAATATAGGAGTATTACATGTACGAACAGTACCCATAGGAAAAATTATTTTTTAGCTTGTGTTAATGCAAATAAGAAGGAGGTGAAGCCCTGCAATAAGATTTTCGAAGCTTCTAGAAACTTCGACCTAATGTTATCTACAGGGTAAATCCTTGTTTCTGTAGTGTAAATAGAAATAAAAATGAAGTGAAACCCTACAATACCGACCGTAGTACCTAAATTTTATTTAGATTCCTCTGAGTTTTTCGGAAAATAATCAAATATTCTATGAAATTTAACATGATTTGGGACTGTTTTCTATCCAGCGAAGATACTAGAAAGCTTAAACCTAAGGAGCTATTACTTTTGAGCTTTTCTATGTTGTCATACTTGTCAGATGATCAATCGATATTTAATGTTTCTCTAAAAGACTTGACGTGTGATCTCGATACGTTTTTTAGTTCTGGAAAATTCCACCCAGTCAATCATAAAAAGCGCTCGTTCTTATTGCTCGAATCCTCTTACATCCTAGAAAGATCGATCGAAAGTTCTGTAAGATTCGATGCACGGATATTTAAATTTGAAATATTATTTTAAATAATGTTTCCAATATTAAATTATGCCGGTTATTGATATCATGGTATACCGAAATTGCACAAATTGCATAAATTATGTAATTTGTGTAAAAAGTTTTTCACCCGGGTCTCACATGAGCTCAATTTTGCTCTATAAGCGGCCATTTTGGAAATATTGGCTGCCAGTTTTTAGCATTTTTAGCTTAGGAGACCTTGAATTAGTTGATATTTTTGGAATGTAGGTAGAAATCACATATCGACGTTTCCAGAAATTTCATGCATGCAAGATTCCTACGTGCAACAAATTTTACAGAATCTCTTTTCGATCTTTCTAGGATGTAAGAGGACCTTCTAGAAAAACAATAAATATCCGTTGATCTGCAGATGATGTTAAATTTCATAGAGTATTCTATCTGAGTCTGCACTCTATTTTTTCGCAACTCATTACGGGATATAAGCAGTTAGCAATATATAAGAAGAATTACATATCTGGAAATCTAAGGCAGAAGTTTCTAGAAGCTTCGAGACACCCCTTCCCCTTGATCACTTAGGCAAACTACGTATAGTTCAGTACTCCTTTTCGGCGCACGTGCAATGCCGAAAACTTTCTGTGCGCTGTGTGAAAACGAGATATATGTCTGACTGGCGTACATATCCTTAAACGTATTCAACCCTACCGACGGATGAATTGCCAACTGCATGGATCCGGGACTCCATGCATCAATGGATTTTTCTGGGATAAAGTTTCTTAGCAACTTGGGTACGAATTACCAGGAAATGTTCGGCGGGGACACTACAGTTATCCTCAACACAAGTAAGTGTGTCGCCAATGATAACACGGACAAAAATGTACTATAAGTTAAAGGACGCTGGTCTTATGTGATGAGAAATAAGATACTACATCTATTAAAATAAATATACTGCCAAGAATAATCAAGATAGTTATTGAAATTTTTGTGCAGGTGAAGTACATCTCTTCCCACGATTTTAAAGAAAATTTTTCTTAATTTTTTTACAAGCCATATAAATAGGACAATTTAGATTTCGAAGCGGAAATATTTGCACATTTTAATAATCACCATGTCTTATTGCGAATTTCGAGATTGTATGTCTCTTTAGATAAGACCCTGATTCTTTAGAATAAAAAATTATTTATAGA
>JAWWLR010204680.1:0-15262 GCA_035041075.1 Acraspis erinacei | reverse complement strand
GATTCAGCGCATCAAATTCCTTCAGGTTCACCAGGTCCAGTCTATGGGTGTGAAAACGTGTTGGCCTGTGTTATCATCGCGGATCACATGAATTTATATGCAAGCTCTTATATGCTATGTCAAGTTGGTATGGCTATTTCAAGGTTCTTAAGTTCGTCCTTCGTCCATTGAACCATCCTAAACGAGTAGAGTAGAACCGAGGCGGCAAACTTGTTAGTCGGAGATATCTTTTTTAACGCCGAAAGATTTAAAGACCAAATCTTCCCAAGAAGAAGCTTGTATCTGCTTCGTAGAGGCTCTTTGACTGATTATACGTCGTGAATGCAGCTTTGAGACACACCCCAGGTATGTATAGGTCTCTCCAGTGTCAAGATGTCTAATAGCACTTACATACCAAAGCTCAGGGTCCTTGGGAACGCTAATAAACATTTCTTCCTTAATATGAATTTTAGACAACTTGTCGAATTCAAAGTCCTTTCAAATCTCTCCCGTTTACTCCTTGAAGATAGTTAAAGCCCTCTGAAGATTGCTTTTACCAGAAGCATAGATCATTAGGACGTCCATATAAAATACATGAGTAAACTTATCCCCGAGCTGATGAGTATCGTAACATAGAAATCCAGAAGGGGGTACCAGATACTTTGGAGCCAATGTTGTCCGCATAGGCTGGACCTCTATCGGTTCGAAAGTGAAGCTGCGATTGTTCAATTGTTTGGGGGCTCTCGTAGGTCGACTAACGAAAGGCGCCGTTCAAGTTATCCACATGCGGGATCGGAGTTGTCCAACAAACAGAGTGTATGCGGTTCAATTTTGGTATGTCAGCAGTTCAGAAGGAACCTGACACGATCCATTCTACTATCTAGGCCCAAAAATCCGATCTGCTGTTGTACCAGCATCGAACGTCACGCACTCCCTAAGTGGGACTTCTCTGCTCCCACATGCGGAGAATCAATATTTTCGCGATGCTTATGAGTCGTGCGATCGCTGGCCGAAACAGGCTTGGCCAAGTTGCCTTTTTCGGTAGGAGTATAGTGCGTCCTAATACACATCAAAGTGGGTTTTTCACCTCTTCAGCAGTGATTGATAGACATTAATCCTCAGATATAATAAGGTTGTCGCAAGACTTCTTGAAGCCGATGATAGCATAAATATCTTCCTTCAGCGCCAGTGTTGTCAGGGTCTTATATAACTCTATCCAAAAAGTTTCTAACTCATTGGAATTGGCTGGATTTTTGACGGAAATAGGGGACAAATTGAAGAAGCGCGATGGGTCAGGAAGAAGCTGTTTAGAATTCTGTCTAAAGCGTTTGTGGAAGCGCTCCCCGAATATATCCAGTTTTCAAGGGTAGAAATGTTGATTTCACAAGCCTCATGCGAAAAGTACTAAAGCTCTCGATGTTTCATACATAACTTCCAAAAAAATGCAATTTTAAGGTTAAAATTCTTCGTAGTTTTTTGCAAAAAATTGAATTTTCAACCAAAAAGATGAATTTTCTATTTCAGAGGAATACATTTCCAACCATATTCACATGTATCGCATTTTAATTTATTTAAATATACCAGCTTAGTTTTTAGAGCAATTTTTTAATAATGAGAAAAATTGTGTTGTATTCTTTATACATATAAGTGACTTATATAAGTGATTTATGACAAAGAAGATGGATTTTTAAGAACAAAAAATGAAACCGTTCAATTTTCTGTTAAAGCAAATGATTTTCAATTTAAAAAACCAATTTTCAACAGAGTAATCTGATTTTGATCTGGAGAAATGAATTTCAAACCAAATTCGTACATTTTCAATCAAAAAGATTAATTTTTTTTAAGAAACAACAATTTGAACACAGTCCATGAATTTTCAACAAAATATTCGAAATCCTAGAAAAACAGGATAAATTTTCAACAAAAATTTGAATTCTTAAATTTTTAGTAAAAAATTTGAATTCTTAAATTTTTAGTAAAAAATTTATTATTCAGTAAAAAGCGGCTGAAAATTCGGTAATTCGTAAAAGGAAGGATAATTTTCTACCAAAAGAAGACGCACTTGCAAACCAAAAATATGAATTTTCAACCACGAAGATTAATTTTCTACAAAAAAAAATCAATTTTGACCAAATACATTAATTTGCAATGAAATATTTAGATTTGAAAATAAAAAAAGATACTTTTGAAACAAAGAATCGAATAGTTGAATTTTCAGTTTAAAAGCATAATTTTTAGAAAAACAAATGGAATCTAAGCAAAATAGTTCAATTTTCCACTAAAGAAATAGACTAAAAAGATTAATTTTCTACTAGAAAAAGACGAATTTTTGACGAAAAAGATGAATTTTGACAAGACATCAATTTTTAACCAAATAGTTGAGTTTTCAACCACGAAGATCAATTATCTAGAAAAAAATTAAGTTGAACAAAATATTTTAATTTTAAAACAAATAGTTAAAATTTCAACTAAAAAAGATCATTTTGAAACGAAAAATGGACTAGTTGAATTTCCAGTTAAAAAAAAATAATTTTTAGACTAAAAAAAAAACGAAATTTCAGCAAAATATTTTAATTTTCAACCAAAGAAATAGACTAAAAATATTATTAACAAAAAGATCAAGTTTGACGAAACACAACAATTTACATCCAAGTAGTCGAATTTTGGACTATAAAAGATTTCTTTTCGACCAAAATGTCGAATAATTAATTTAACATTTAAAAAAATTAATTTCCAATGAAACAAAGAACAATTTTTCAACAAAATATTCTAACCAAGAAAATTAATTTTCTACCAAAAAAAAAAAAGATTTACTTTAACAAACTACCTGAATTTTCAGCTAAAAATAAAAATTTGGCCCTAAAAATGGAACCGTGCAATTTTAATAATTGAAAAAATTAATTTTTAAAACAAAAAGCGAATTTGTTACATAAAATTTAAATTTAAAATCAATGAAATTGATTATATATCAAAATGATTAATTTTCTCCTTAAAAATACGAATTTTCACAAAAATATCTGAGATTTCAACTAAAAAAGTAACTTTTAAGCACACAATGGAATAATATTTTATTCTAAATATTTATCTTTTATATATTTCATAAATTTTTGATATGTATATATTTCATGTTACATTATTTCTCATTCTCTTCTGTATATTTGTAAATTTATTGTAAAATTTTATTTGAATATCACGCGCTTTTCATCACTTCTGGTTCCGGTTTAATGTAGCCAATCAAAACATTGGGAAGACGTTTAAAGACGGTTCAATTTGTGAACATTTTATACTTTTCGCCAGCTTTTCGCAATTTTTTCCTAGTGTGGGGCGCCCACTAAGACTAATCATTAACTATAATTTCTTTCACAGGCCTAGGTCACCTGTCTTTTCTGTTCCTGTTGCATATCATCCAAACGAATTTGTGGTGGGTTGTGGTACTAATATTTTCCTAATACAATGGGATACTTCAACAAATGCGCAATATCTTGCATACAACATATTGGATTCGGTGGACCTTGATATTCTAGGCAGCAGAGTAAATTATGGAACTGTCGATCACACGGAAAGACTATGGTTTGGTAAAGAAAATAAACTGAATTTATGTTTAGACTTTAAGTTAAATAAGATAAGGAGCAACTCCTAAAAATTCGTTTCAGTAGAGGTGGATTAGACTGGATTAACTTTATATACAGATTTACTACGGATCGTCTAATATTACTCCCGATTGCATACCTGTATTCTGTATTACATAAGATTATGGCGAATTATACATATAAATTATAGACTCACGTGATTTTCAACCCAAACGGAATAAATTTTAACCAAATTGTTCATTTTTCAAGAAAATATATGAAACTGTAACCAAATAGAGTCATACCCTGCAATAGCCCTCCCTTCTATAGCACTTCCGAGAATTGACGCCGCGCCGCAGGTAGGCGTAACAGGAGCTGCTGGGGGCGCGCGGAGTCTGCGGTTGTCAGTCAGAAGAGCACTCAATTAAAAATGGAGGTTAGATGGAGGTTAGACGTATATTATAAGTGGATTACATTAAACAAGAAGTAGCAGGGTGGCCGCTTGAGCGGGAAACCGGGAAATGACAGGGAATTTGATTAGACTGGTCGAAAACGGGAAATGACTGTGAATTTATTTTTTGACCTGGAATTTTACAAATAAAAAATTAATCCCTCCAGCTTTGATTTTAAGATTTTTTAAAAATAATTATTTTAATTTTTATCTTCCTCAATTATGATATTATTCACAAACAAACAGGAGCTAAACTTTCAGCGTTACAATTTTATTTCTTCTATTTAAGAAATTTTAATGTGCAAGTCAAATTGTTGAATTTTTATGTATAAATACCTCTCCTAGGGGCTGTAAGACCTTGTAGTGGCTGTGGAGGCTTAATCGTGATGGACATAGGGGGTAAACGGACCCTATAAACGGGCTTTCCTGGTATGCATGATTGTAATATAATTGAAGGGTTAAAGAGCTTAGCTAACACGGGCCTTCTAAGTCCTTGGGTTGAATTCCCTCCCGAACTGATTCCAGTTCTTGGAATAGGCACAGGAATGACGTTCTGCCCGAACAGCGACCAATAAACAGCCCTGCGTTGATATGGTAGCCTGCGAACGGGTATTCATTAAGTGCTTCGCTCAATGCGACCACCCCTAAGCCATGGGTGTAGAGTGATCGTGCCCGTAGAACTTTGGCCTCAGGGGGCTACGAAGGAGTTTTAGCGTTCTCTCAGGGTCGCCGGACGTAAAAAAAATAACTCTCTGAAAGGTCAGACCTTTTATTTCCCTAACTACTCAAGGGGACCAAAAAGAATCCCGGAAAACCGAATAAGAAAGAAGAACTGGGAAGGAGGGTGGCGGAGTGAGGAAATGGATTGGGTCTCAACGACTCCAACATAACTCTTCCCTCCCAATCGGTCTCTCCGACAAGCCAAACTCAGGCGGCGGCTGTGCCTCCAGCTCTTCCGGGAGCTGAGGGATTGAAGGTAACCGATAACTAGCACTGAGGCTCAGATGCTAGCAAGGGGCTCAGATTGCCAAGAATCAGGACCTCCTTTTGTAGCGGTGGGGTCTTTGTATTTGTGGCAGCCGACCCAGCGGCTAAACTTTGGCTAAGCAAGGCTGTGGTCGAGATAAGGCCTTGAGAAGGCGCATCTCTTAAGATGGGTGGAGTTGAGTTGTTTCAAAAGATGTTGACAGCTACGGCGTGGTTCCCAGGTGAACTGGAAGACTCGTCTGTGGTGCTCAATCGGTTGGAGGGTTTCAAACGCTCATTTAAGACAGCGTGCTGGCGAATGGTCAAGCACGATAGCCCTCTGGACGAGTACACAGCGGAAGGAAAAACCAAACATCTCCTAGTTGTGCAAACTCCTGAGTCTCAGAAGAGGGTTCTTGTGGTCCTACACAACAGGCCCTTCTACTAATTGGGACAGGTCAACTTTAAGGTTGCCAGATAGGGACAGGAGGAGTCTGCCGGTGTACGGGAAGACCGGGAGCAGACCTAAATGACTGCTCCTGGTTTAACCATTTCCCAAATTAATTTTCTGCACAGCGAAGACGCCTCTGCAGTTTTGCAGAGGGTAATGGCTGCGAGGCACACAGGCATCTCGCTAATTCAGGAATCCTGCTTAGTGCGAGATACCATTACGTGTTTAGGAGGGGTGGCTGGCTTTTGTTACAGAGAACCCCAGGTGGCTAACTCAAGGGCTTGCATACTGGCGAAGGGACTCAACGCCGTCGCGCTGCTTGAGCTTTATTCGAGGGATTTTATCGTGATAGCCACGAATCTTACATGAATAGGAAAACTAGTCACGGGGTTGGCTTACTTTCCATATGACAGTGATATCATACTACCAACTTTTGCACAAACATTGAGAAAGTACCACAGGCAGCTAAACTAGATAAGCTGCTTTCTCGAAATGTGGACGCTGATCTTAGTACTCTAAAATTGCAGAGCGGGGAATACTACGAGTCAGACGGGGATACCTTTGTTTATCTGATTAATGGACATTTTCCGGGTTTTACTATGTCAGGCGAAGACGGGACAACGGCATGGAGGAGTGCGGGAGTAGATTTTATTCCGAAAGCAGCTAGGATCAGGTAGATTTCACTCAAGGAATTCCGTCCCATTAGCCTTACATCCTTCCTACTAAGAACTGTGGAAGGACTAGTGGACAGATGTATCCGCGCCTATAGGGCTGGTCACTCGACTGAGACGGCCCTAAGAACAGCTGTTCACCTAATCGAAGGACAACTGAAGCAGAGAGCAGTGAAGGAGCCTTTCACTACACCTCTGCAGAGATGATCAGGGTGACCATGATCGCACATGGCGCGTTTATTGCGGTCATAGAATGGACCTGTCACATGTTAGCTAACAGGAACCTAACTACGACTCAGGATGATACCACTTTATGTGGAACCCTTGACTCCGGATGTGTATGAACTGCTTCATCTGCTCACGAGTTAAGGTGACCACGTTATAGGTTATGAGGACGATATACTGCTTGTCGTACGCGGTCAGCATCTGGATGCGCTCTTCAGAGTAATGTATCAAGCCCTAAAGACAGTAGATTCTTGGTGTAAGGAGACTAGACTATCTGTCAATCCGAGGAAGTCGGACGTAGCTGTATTTACTAGAAGGTATAAGTGGGGAACCATGAGTACATTGAAACCGGCAGGGCAGAAACTGGAAATCAAAGGACGAAGCAAATATGTGGGAGAAATCCTGGATACGAAGCTGTCATGAAACAAGCACCTAGAAAAGAAGTGCAAGAAGCTAGTAGCGAATTTTCGTCTCTTTAGTAGAACTATAGGGAATAGCTGGGGATTGAAACCGGAGACACTTATGTGGATCTACACAGCGATCCTGCGAGCCAGGCTTACCTATGCAGCGGTGGTCTGGTTGAGCTGGGTCGAACTGTCTACTGTGAAGGTTCGAATAGAAACGATCAGGGGACTGATTCTGAGAGGTATCACTAGTACCTCGATATCGAGACCCACGATGGCTCTGGGGGCACTAATAGGTTTTGAACCTGTCCATCTCACCATGACGGCAGTGGCTGCGATGGAAACTTGGAGAATAAATATGGTAAGTATCTCGACACTAGTGCGGATGCCAATCAACATTGCGAAGAGGCCGACCCTTAACATGCTCTGGACAAAAATTTCCACCTGTCGCTACCTCTTCGACAGGGAGTATCGTATTAGCCTATCCACGAAAGAGGAATGGCTTAACGGTGAGGCAAACCTGCCCAGTGATGCAGACAACTGGTTTACGGATGGCTCCAGGGGTCCTGCGCCACAGTTCTACAATCTGAGATTATGGTCATTCTCCAGTGCGCCTACAAGGCCAAGGAGTATGGCAGTAGAAGGAACATTCGTATCTGGTCAGACAGCCCAGCTGCTTTCATGGCTCTGAATGCAACAGCGACCACGCCGCTAGAAGTTTGGAAGGTCTGTGAGGCACTGAATAAGCAGGCGACAGACAACCGAGTAACTGAACACAGTGGAATCAAGGGCAAGGACAATGAGATATTGGACAGGCTAGCTAAACTAAAAGCAAAAAAAAATTTTACTGGACCTGAGCCAGTTGTAGGCGTTTCCAGTAGGTTACTTAATGAAGATATTAACAGTTCACTGACCGAGGAACATCGTAATGAGTACAGTTTGGACTCTGGTTGCAGACAGGATAAAACAATCTTGGGCTCAAAGATAAACTTTCACCCAGTGAAGGAATTATTCAAGCTCGTGAGAAACGTAGTCAAAGTTCTAACAGGAATGTTTATAGAGCACGTAAATCTCAGTTACCACAGACATAAGATAGGCTTGAAGAAGATCCCCTCTGCCATCTGCGTGGAGAGGATAATGAGACGTCTACTCATATCCTATGTCACTGCTCTGCGATTGCCGGCAGCGGTCCTCTTCGTATGGAGAAGGCTATGGGGATATTAAAAATTACTTCAAAATTTAAAATATTTTCAAATAATTTAAACTAAGTCCTACGTGTACAGACAAAATGGGACTATTCATATCTCAATTTTAGTGCAAATCGCCCACCGACTAATATAAAACAAAATATAAATTTTGGGCACATTTCGAACAAAAAATTAGAAACTTTTTAAGAGTTTTGATTTGATTCAGGATAAGAAAAAACATTTTCTTTGGAAATTAAAAATTATTTTTTAATTTTTTAATTATTATTTAAGAGTATATTTTTTTAAATGTATAAAGATTCACAAAATTGTCAAAAACGTATATGGAAGATGTTAAGAGAATTTCTTTAATTTTTCAGAGTAAAAAAATTAATTTAAAATATTTTATACAACATGTATATCTTTTAAGATTGTGAAATAAAATTTTTACGCTTTTTAAGCATTTTTAAATATTTAAAATAAAAATAATTTAACTTTTAAATTGAGCAGGGAATTTTCAGTTCTTTACAAATTTCTAGATGGAACTGGCATTTATCCAGAATAATAATAATTGTGACTTGGAACCGGGAATTTTCAAATTTTAACAAATTACGAGCCCGGACTGGAAACTTTCAAAAAGGCACAAAATTCTGAATTGGAACAGGAGCTTTCCTCAAAGCCTTCTAATTATGATTTGAAGCAGGCAATGGTTCAAATTTTAACCAATTCTGGGTAGAAACTGGTACTTATCAAAAAAGAATTATAGTTTGTCTTTGAACAGGTATTTTCAAAATTTAAATAAATTCCGAGCAGGAATGAATTTGGCATTTTAGTTGCATTTAATTCAAAATTTTTGATTTTAAAAGTGTTAGTAGCTTCAATTTTATACGTGTAAATCATTGAGCTTTTGAACACAAAATTGTTAAATAAAACAACTTTTGAACTTCAATTTTCAAGGTTTAAAATTCAAGAGTTCCAATTTGAGTATTTTCAGTCACAGTTGAGTTTTTATTACTTTGAATGGACTCTCGGAATTCATGGGACTCATAGAATTGAAGGAATTCACGGAATTTATCGAATTCCAGAGATTTATAATATAGAATTTCCGGAATTCATGGAATTCAAGGTATTTGCTCAAACTACGCAATTCACTGGAATTGTGGAACTCACGGAATTCCTTAAATTTTTGGAATTGATAGAATTAAGGACTTTCGCGAGGTTTATGGCATTTATGAAATTCACGGAATTCATGGCATTCATTGAATTCAGGGAATTCTCAAAATTCAAGGGATTCATAGAATTTTAGAAATTTACAGAATTCAAGGAATTTACTCAAAACACGGAATTCACTACATTTTCGGAATTCACGGAATTCGTGGATTTCATAGAATTTGTGGAATTTCATGAATTCCATGGATTCCGTGAATTCAATGAATTGCGAGGATTCAATTATTTCTATGAATTTTACGGATTTCGGGAATTTCTTAAATTTCATGAATTCCTTGAGTTCGGTGAATTTGTCTGATTCCGTAAATTCCTTTATTTCCGTAAATTCGATGAAGTTCGTGATTTCCGTAATTTTTGTGAATTCCGTGAATTCTATGGATTCTGTGAATTTCATGATTTATGTTAATTTATTCATTTCTGTGAATTACGTAAACCTTGAACTCCTTATATTCTGTGAATAGCGTGAATTCTTCGAATGCGTGAATTCAATGAACTCCGATAATTTCATGAATTCACATAATTCCATAAATACGCAAGTTATATACTATATATTAAGACAAGTTTTGGCCTTGTCAGAAACGCAGTGGAAGTTTCCAACCGAAATTTTTACTTTCTAGATTATAAGTGGATAGATTTGGATTTCTAGCGAATTACGCCAGCTTTGAAGTGGATTCTTCCATCAGACTGTAATTACTATGAATTGCAATTGGATCACAACGGATTGCTATTTCGGATAACGGACCACTCCAGCGAATTACCAGAGTTGTTTCCCCTTGGTAATTATTATTTTAAAAATGGTATATTGTATTCCAGCGACGATGAACGAGGATGCAGAAAGACCCAAGTTGGCAACTTTGCACTTTTTGGATGAGAATTTGCATGGTGATCGACGTCTTTGGGATCTTGGTTCGATTTCTGGGGGATTTGTGTGGGACATCCCTGTTGGACTTGCTGATCGTTACAAATTCTATTACGCTGGTACTCTGAAGCATAATATCCTACGATACGATTTTCGGATACGTGCTGGAGATTTTGGTATAGTTTAAATAAAAAATTTCCTTTATAGGTCAAAAATTCTTTACGGAAATTCGCAGCGCCGGTTCTTGTGTGAATTTACCTGTTCCAACACAAAATTATAATTCTTTACAGAATTCTCTATCCGCAGTTTAATTTAAAACAAATAAAATGAATTTCAAGGCCAAAAAACGAATTTTATGCAAAAGAATCACCATTTTCAGCCAGAAAGTATGGAGTTTTAACCAAAAATTCATTCTCACATAAACGTTAAATTTTTAAACCAAAAAATATAAATTTTAGTCAATAATGCTCAATTTTCTATCAAAATATCTGAATTTTTAACAAAATATGTGAATTTGAAAACGAACGGTTAAATCTTGACAAACAAAAATGTAATTGGAACAACAAATTTAATTCGTGACATTTTCAGTTTAAGCGATTAAATTTTAATAAGAAAAACGAATTTTCAATAAAACTTCAAATTTTCAATACCATAGTTAACTTTCAATAGAATAGTTACATTTCCAAAACCGAAGAAATTAAGTTTGGAACAAAGAGATCCGTTTTCAACCAGGGAGGGTCCCGAAGGAATAACGCCTAAGCGGAGGCGTAATAACGGTGCCGAATGCCGAATGACAACCTTGCATGTGGGGCCTAAAAGAATGCACACACCCTTCCCATAGCTGCTCGTGTGAATAACCGAGACATTATCAAACGCTCGAAAAGTTGCAAACAGTGCCGATCACCCTGGACTTCGGGTCCAGGTTGAAACTGCGAAATTCCCACATTGAGTGGACAAATCAACTACTCAGCCGCTACATGAACAAGCTACAGGTGAAGATGATGAAGCGGCATTAGGACCAGCCGCGGAAATCAGGAACCTTCTGATAGAACGTAGTGATTTCAGTACAAGAAGGAACATTAACATACAGGTTCCTCCTAAGCCCCGAGATCTAGCTGACATGGATGCCTCCCTTCACGAGATTAAGGCTCTTGATATCGCCGCGCGTAAAGTCCTGCATATGCATAATAGCTTTCATGCCAATTCGTCTGTTCTGCGAGTATACGTTTTAAGCCCTAAGATCGGACGTGGACTTCTGAATCTTCAGTGTCTTCATAACGGAATTGTTCTACATCGTTGCAAATAGCAGATACCCTCGCCTAAAAATGGTTGGGAACCACGATATGATTTGCAAAGCCGCGGAGCAGACAGCCGAGACCCTAGGCTTGAATTTTAACTTCAGAATTGAGGAAAGGGAATTAATTAATCTAGATGCTTTTTTTCTAAAAGTCGAAGTAAAGAAAGCAGAGGTTAAAAAATTCCACCAAGAGCTATTTGACAAGAAAATGGACGGAAAAATTCTTAGAAATGTAAAAGAACAGTTCTTGTCAAAAAATAAAACTTTTTTCTTAAATAATGAGGACTTAACTCAGGTACAGAACGTTCCACTTTCGCATACCAGGACGGTGTATATTGCGCCATAATATCCCGCGACCGAGGGAGATAGTGGCAATTTTGCAAAACCAGAAGAGGCACAGTTTCTGAAACTAGAATTATCGGAGAGCCTTCTCCGTTCTACCCTCGAGGCCTGGCATCGTTCTCCAAGAATTCGAGAAACGAACTATATTCGTGATCGAATTCTCGGCTCCGGCCGACTACAAAATCATTTCCAACTAATTGTCCTTGTGATGGGTGCTCAGGTAGGTGCGAACCTACCACTGGTTTGTAACGTTAAAGGCATACCGGCTTGCTGAAAATATGCCAAAGCACTTGCGAGATGGATGCTGAAAGCAGTCTTCCTTGGTTCCTAGAGTGCACTCAAGACACACAAGGTTTCGCCGGAGGACGGTTGCAACTAGCAACAATGAATTTTCAAACCAAACAGACCAATTTTCTGGCCAACTCTATACTTAGATACGCCCTTCTAATAAAAAAATTTTTGCCGAATTGTAAGTTTTTATAATTTAACTCGTAATGAAATCATTATTTTTAGCAAGAAGACACGTGATGTTTAATTTGACATTCCATACAATACAAGGCGCTCCGGGTCGTTTGGCAATTGATCAGAGAGGTTGGATCTGGGTTCCTCTTCTAGTTGGCTCAGGAGTAAGGATTCATTATCTTTAAAAATACTTCGAAATACCGAACTTTGAATCAAAAGAACATTTTGTTTCTCACTCAGGTCATTGAATTTGATCCATTTGAAGAAGCGGTGGGTCGATTCATTAGCATACCTGCAGCGAAGGTTGGCGCATGCATTTTCGGAGGTCCGAATTTTGATATTTTATATGTATCAACAATAGGATATGAATATAATCATCAACACCGTCCACCACACGATGAAGGTGGTCATATTTACGCTGTCCACAACCTTAATGTGCGGGGAATGCCAACAAGAGAGTATTTCTTTCATCACGTGAAATACTGATTTACTAAAAATCAGGAACCCTTAAACAAACAATGAATATTATTTCCTGACGAATTACAAAAACATATATTTTGATATTTTAAGTCAATAATAAATTTGTTCGATATTCGCAGCAAAAGCTTAGATCATTCTTTTATTTATTCATCTAATTTCTCTCATTTGAAAAGGCAGAAATTACTTATTAATCACAATAAATTTCGGGAAAACGACTCAATGCGTGGCCCAGCAAATTTGGATGACTTCGTGTTACCTAAAATTACTTCGGATTGCCTAAGATTACTCTGGATTACAAAAAACCATAGGCAAATATTCCGAATATACTATAGACAATTTTTAACTAAAGATATATTAGAATCATTTATAATTTTTTAACTAATAACCTTATTTCCAAAAAATGTGGGTTGATATTTATTTTCATTTCAAATATTTATTAAACTTCATTTTATAATTGCACTTTGAAAGTAAATTAAATAGCAGATATTTCGGAAGAAAAGAAAATGAGAAAAAATGTTTACATAATTAAAGACAAAGGTCCACAACTACTTCCAGACTCATTGATTTGTTATCATGTCGAGATTTATACAAAAAATGTATTTTTTTAAAATTTATTTAGAACATCATTCAAAATCCGTAAAAAATGGAGAAACTATAATTTCAAGACAACATAAAATTTGTTGGTTAAGAGCTCTTAAAAGTTAAATTTGATATACGTAATAGTAAATTACTTAAGAGAAACAGATGAAAACAGGACTATGGAAAAATCAGTCCATTCTTTAATATTTCTTTTAAAAATTTATTTAAATAATACTGATTAAATTTTTTGTTATGGAGCTGGAAATCCATTCCTGAAGCACCAGCTCCATTTTTGATGGCAGGAGCACTGAAAAATTCTCCAAATAATATTCTCGTAGAAACAGAGGCGTACATACAATTTCCAGATGATATTAAATTCGCAGTTTTAAAACAAATTTTTAATTAGGAAAAAATTTAAGTCAAAATTGATAAATTATGACATACGACTTTACTCAAGCTAGAGCAGGAACTGGACGAACGCTCGAAACGGTTAAAAATATTGTCCAAGAGAAGAAAGTGGGGATGGGAAATTAGTTTTCGAAAATGCTTGTTCAAAAAATTTCACATTATAGAGAATTGAAAACTGCATCTTTTCTTAAGAAGAGGTTTTTTGGTTGCATTGCTTGTTTTGTTTCAAAAAATTAAAATGCTACTATTTTCACACTTTTTTTTTTAAACCCGTGTTTTTTAGAATCAATTTACAATAATGTGGCCAATTATTAATAAAATTGGCAATATTTTTCTTCAGCGAATAGGGGAGTCATTTCCCCTTCCGTTGATGTAGGTGAAACACGGAAAATACGGTATTTGTTCTTATTAAATTATTATAAACAATTACTATGTTGATGGAATGTTCGCCCACATCAAAGGAAGGGGAAAAAGACTCCCCTCCACGTTAAAAAAATTGCAAATTTTATGAAGAATTGGTCACATTATTGCAAGTTAACTCTAAAAAAACACGAGTTTAAAAAAAAGTGTGAAAAAAGTAGCATTTTATTTTTTTTTAACAAAACAAGAGATGCAACCAAAAAACCTCTTCTTAAGAAAAGATTCAGTTTTCAATTCTCTATATTGTGAAATTTTTTGAACAAGCATTTTCGAAAACAAATTTTCAATGCCCACTTTCTTGACTTGGACAATTGTTTTACCCGTTTGGCGCGCTCACCCGTTTCTTGCATCCCGGCCGTCAATTATCATGTGCACAGTTAGATAAATCAACATTCGAAGAATTTAAGACGAAAATGGTAAACAACGCTCCTCAAGAATAGTCCCCGTAAATTTTACGTTACATGGATTCACTGATTTCATTCTTTCAGAATCTAATTTCAGGCAGAATATAAGTGCTCAGAAAGTTTCAACAAAATAAATAGTTATTAAAAAATTGGATAAATGATAACAATTAGTGCAAAAGTTAGTGCGCGCATGTAACAGTCTAGTCATTACAATACATAAATTCTAGTTTATAATATAACACTGAGGTGGCGCCACGAACTAGGTTAATGTAAGTTCGCGCCATATGGTGAAATCATGGCATCCTACCAATGTAATTCGCAATTATGATCGAGAGAAGTATACTAAGATTATTTAAATAATAGCTAGGCGGAAGGTTAGATAAATAACTTACCACACATTTAAAATCAACAAATTAAGATCACTTTATTTCAGTTAGAGGACATTGTGCGTTCCATAGTGCAGAATTTATTTCAGTAACAGGACATTGCACGGCCTCTATTCACGAACGATGGTTTGGCCGGATGGAGAATAGTGTCGAGCGAAGCTCGACTGGACTGGCGCGGCGATGCGGCAGCGAGGAGTAGGGATACGTTGTAGAAAGAGCGGGAAGCGCTGAGAGACGCGGGATTCCTACCAAACTACTTTGCTACAACCATATAGTCGATTCCTACTAAATTACTGCTATTAATACATTACTACTGAGATAAGGGTTACCCCTTTTCATATAAAGGATTAACATTAATTCATAATGAAAGATTCAGATCTATATAATGGGAACTTGCGTCATTATGAGAGCCCCGGGGCTTGGGTTTCCCCCCACTATAGGGCCGGGGTTTGTAACCATCCAACCTTTCAAAGGCTTCGAGAAGTACAGGTTTAGCCA
>JAWWLR010204631.1:0-15268 GCA_035041075.1 Acraspis erinacei | reverse complement strand
ATACCATTTCGAACGTCGAAAATCGAACGGACCTCTTTTTCTAACGTGTGGAGATTGAAAGAGTGGTTCGTTGGATTTACGACTTCATAAGAGCATTGCAGTCCCACTGCAGTTCTCCAGTGTATCAGCCATGATGACGTTCCTGGGATGGGATTATGATGCCCTGCTCCAATTGTAGGGGTGATTCTGGTCATCCTTGTGTTTTTGTTTTATTTTCCAAAACATTTTATTTCATAGTAAAAATAATGTGTGTCTTACAAATGTTTGACAGTGTGAAGTATAGAGGTTGAACAAAGAATGAAATTTTCTTTATTTTTTTATTGTATTTATTTACAAAATGGTGGCCTCAAAATGTCCTCCTTTCCAGCTATCGCTCAAATATTTCGGGAACGGTTGACCTCAATTAAAAAAACCTCATTTTCGCAAGTAAAATTCTTCAAAACTTTTTTAAATAACAATATTTGTTTATGATCGTAGTTCACACGATAGAGACGCACTTGAATAATTAGCTTTTAAACTTTCAAGTCAATCAGTTCATTATTTTCCAAATAAATTTGTCGAAGGTGTAAAAAAATCCAGTTCCGAGTAAATCGAGTTAGAGTTTTCTTTCGTGAAATATTGGAAAAAGAATCTTACTCATTTAGGGATGCCAGCTCCATACACGAACCCTTCCTCTTCTTCATAATAATTGTACTGAGGTATCCTCGAAATCCTAAAGGCGTTCAGTTTTGTTTGCGGACCAATCCTAAATTGCATACCATCTATTTCTGTGTACACACTGTTTCTAGAAGTATTTAATACCAAAATATGAAGAAATTTTTTTTTTTCGATTCTTTGAAAAATTATGACCAGAATCTCTCCTTAATGCATCAAATCTATCTTTATCGTATTAATTTAGACACAGCCATGGCGTTAGGCCCAAACGACACGTTTTTCCCAAAATTAGAAAGCGTCAGCTAAAGGGAGTCTAACGCACCTCCTCCGTTGTACATCGACCAATCAGAGAAGTTAACAACCCTCTCTACTCGTACCTTTCTGGAATGTACCGGGCAGCGAGCTCTGAGAGACGGAGCCGGAAGGCAGATTTGATTGTACCTTCGAAGAAAGACTTGGTCTTCGGAAATCAATTCGCTTTCAAAACCAAAACCATAATTTTTTATAGTCGTCGTAATATGTTTTCCTGATTAACAAATTTCTGTAGTTTTCAATAAACTATTTAAATGTGTAATTCACAATCTCAATTATTTTCCTCATTATAATCATAAAGAAACATATAGTATAATTTACTTTCTTTCATTCTAATTTACTATTAATGATTCTCAAAGTGAACCAAAAAGATTGCGATCATTAAAAACAATTTTAACGAATTAATCATTGTGTTCAATTTTTTTATAAAAACTTTAATGATTTATTTTATTAATATCAATTTAAAATTCATGTTCCTAATAATTTGCGTTAGAAATGTTTAATTGCATATTTTCGATAACATTTTTACTCAATATATCTCGCTGACATTTTTAATTTTTCTTAAAGTGCAACACTTTTTGTGAATTATTTTCAAACTGAATAAAAAAATATTTCGATCTTTCAAAAAAATTGTAACGAATTGAAAATTTTTGCGAATATTTTTACAACAACTTTTATGAATGATTTGATTAATCTTATTGAACATTTATGTGGCCAATAATTTGCGTAAAAAAAATTGATAACATGTTTACTCTATATATCTCACTGAAATTAAAGAATTTTCTTATATTGCAACACTTTTTTGTAAATTATTTACAAAGTGGACAGAAGCGATTGCGGGCCTTGAAAAAATTATCTTGAATTGAAACTATTTTCAAATGTTTTGATAAAATTTGTAATAAATTGTTTTATCAATATTACTCAAAATTCATGTTACCAATAATATGCGTTTAAAAAGAGTTTAATTGCATACTTTATTTATTATCTTGCGATTAAATTAAATTTTTTGTTATAGTGTAATGTTTATTGTTAATTATTTTTAATGTGGACAAAAAGGATTGAAATATTTATAAAAAATATTAATTAATCAAAAATATTTTCAAAGTTCTTGATAAAAACTTTGATAAATTATTTCATTAAAATTAGGAAAAATTTATCTTAACAATAATTTGCGTTAAAAGAATTAACAAAATTGAAATTGATTTAGAAACAAGAAAAAGTAACTATACATAATTTACTGAAAGAAATATTAAAAAATAATACAAACTCCGAATATTTCACCATCATGTAAAATAAATGATGGAAGCTTCTCTAATTTAAATTTAGAATATTTACAAGCTTATAGATTATTTTTGCAAAAGTAATTGGTTAAAAATAATTTATAATGTATTTTTTTGCGTCGACTTACGGTACCTCTGAAAAAGATTTTATTAAACGTTCCAAGTTTATTTAAGTTAATATTTTTTTATTTGTTCAATTCCATGTGAATATAAAAAGATAGCTTATGAGCTCATTCCCGTATCGCAAATAATCGTAAAGCGTGATATGTAACATAAGATATCATTTTTGTTTAAAATTTATTCTATTTCGTATATCGAAAAGTTTGCGTAATTCTCAATATTGATGACAATATCCATATAAAGCCTATCAATCTTCAGTATAGAAAGTTGTGATTTTAGTTCCAAATTATAATTCAAGTTCCCGAAATTCTTTCATTAAAATGGAAATTTTTACGGGAACTCTACTTCTCACGATTGCAGTTCTCCGTCTTGATTTTGTTGGTAAGTGCAACAATATTCGTAATATTGATAAATTTATAAAACGTTTTATATTTTTCGGAAATATCCAAAATATTTTCAATGTAATTGTAAACTTTTCGGAAAACTCATACACGTTTTTTGCAATCATTTAGCATTCTATAAAAAAAACTTCCAGTGACTTATGTTTGTTGAAAATTTTTGTGGCCAGACGATAATTGTTATATTTTGCTCAGCAACAAGAAAAGGAACTCCTCGCTCGATTGGCTTTTTTTATTTTATAAACAAGTGCATAGTTTGGCCATTTATAGAGACCTTGAAAGCTAATTTTTCTAGAACATCACGAAAAATTTCCAGTTATATAATTCCAAGGTAACAATAAAAAGGGTTACTTTCTGTCTACAAGTGGCTAAACTTTGCATTTGTTTATAAAATAAATAAATAGTTTCGAATGGGAAGTCTTCATAACTGAACATCACATAAACATCATGTAATTTTAAGGCGAGAAGAAAGAAAACAGTTTACTTTATGTCTCTAAAAGAACTAACTATAAATTTATTAGTAACATTTAGTTAGAAAGTAAACAAATAATATGGAACGAGAAATCTACACAGCCAAATATGATCACTTATATAATTTGAAGTCAATCAGAAAGAAAAACGATCAACTTCTGTCAATGAATTGCCAAACTGTGCATTTTTTCGCAGAAAATGTTTACAAAATCAACAAAACATATCGAATGACAAGTCTGCATCACAGAAATCAGTACTAATATAATTTACAGACGATTACAAAGAAAAACAGTCACTTTATGTCTATAAATGTTCAAGCTGTGCATTTGTTTATATAATTTGTTTCTAAAGTAAACAAATAATATCGATGAATAATTATTTGTCACTAAACATCACTCCTTATGTAATTTGAAGAAACCAGAAACGAATATTCTAAACGTAATCAGGAAAAATAAATCCGTCGTATTTTCTCACTAAGGGGAAAAATTTGAAGGGGTGTTACATTGGTTAAAAAAATGCAACTGGCTATATGTGTTAGACTAAAAAATGTTCAGCAATCCTTCAAATGTAATAAATTAAGAATGAAGATACTGCACAATATATCTGCGAAAACGTCACAAATATCAATTTTTCTCACAGAATCCATGCAAAGCGGACTTGCAGAAAGCAGACCTATTTTTGAATATAATGAATCTGACACTTACCGTGATCCTTATGGTCAATTAATCCAACGTTTGGGGGACTTTCCACCAGGCACAGAAGCATCCGTGCAACTTAATCCTCGAAATTTCCGTCCCATAAACTTACGAATTAGTATACGTTCAGGACCGAATACTCAAATAATCGACACTACGGTGGCCAACTGGAAGGACGTGTCAGATTTAGTACTACATTACATCCCAACATCACATGTTCAACAAACGCAAGTCCAACAACCGCATGTCCAAACACCACATATCCAACAACCGCATATCCAGCCACGACATGTCCAACCACCACATGTCCAACCACCACATGTCCAACCACCTCATGTCCAACCACCTCATGTTCCATCACCGCATATCCAAGCACCACATGTCCAAACACCACATGCCCAACAGGAGCAAGGCCCAACACCTATGGAAATAGGTAATGTTTGCAAATTCGCAAAAACTTTCTCCTGAAGATTATCTTTTTATTGATAAATGTTCTATTTGGTTCAAATTAAAAAAAAAATTTGTTTAAAAGCATCCTTCTAGGTCGCAAAGTTAATTTTTTTGTTAAGGATTCCCCTTTTTAGGTTAAAAATTCAGCTAGTCGTAAAACATTAACCTTTTCTTTAAACTTCATATGTTTGTGTTGAAAAGTCAATTTAAATCTCTTTGGATGAAAATTCAACCTTTTTTTAAATATATCCTTTTTATTTAAAAATTCACCTGTTTTAGTAGAGTTTTCATCTTTCTTGGATAAAAGGCAAGAGATTGGTTGAAAGATCAACAATTTTCTTGGAAAGTCATACTTTTTCGTTAAAAGTTCTGATTTTTTTTTAAATTTAACTATTTCAAAAAAAAATTGACGTTTTGTTTAAATTTAATATTTTAGTTTTGAAAGGAGAACTGAAGTATTTTTTGGATGAAAATTAAACTATTTCTTTTTTTTTCATTAAAAATTCATATGTCTTAAAAGAAATTTCATCTTTCTTGGATGAAGATGCAACTCTTTGGTTGAGAATTAACATATTTTTTTTAATATTATACTTTTGGTGGAAAATACTACTTTTTTTTAAATTCAAAAAAATTGTCGTTTTTTATTCAAAATTCATCTGCTTTAGCCCAAACTTCATCCTGCTCTTATAAAATGCAACTATTTGGTACAGTATTCAACTTTTCTTTTAATTCATCCTTTTTGGTGAAAGAATTCGTCTGTGTAAATATTCATCTGTTTTAAAAGAAATTTCCTCTTTAATGGATCAAAATGCAACTATTTCGTTGAGAATCGTAACGCTGTGATAAAACGTCAACCTTTTTGGATAAAAATTCGTCTTTTTGAATTGAATATTCATTTTTTGTGAACTTTTTTTTATAATTCTCTTTAAAATTTATCTTTTTGATTTATAAATTCATCTCTTTTAATAGAAAATTCTTTTTTTTTTAAATCCCACTTTATGGTTCAAAATGATCTTCGCCCACTTGATTTTTTAACTATTTTGTTTGGATGATTTGGTTGGATCACTTAGTTTTGATATCATTTTTTTCAAGATTTATATTCTTAGTGAAAAATAATCTTTTTTGATGAAATTTGAACCATTTTCTTTAGAACTTAATAGTATAGTTCGCCTTTATTTATTGTTAGTTTAATTTCTTTGAATTTTTTTCAGATTGATCTTTTTCAGTTGAAAATGACAAAAATATAATACACATGTCAATGAGGAGAGGTGATGTGTTTCGCAAAAAATAAGTGTTGAATGAAATAAAATATTATTTAAAAATGTATAATATACAATAAAAACGTCATAATTGCAATAAAATCAATTTGTCCGTGTATTTTCTCGATCCTCTGTAAAATTGCTCATTTTTGTGCAATTTTGAAACAGAAATCCTTATTTTTGCCTTCCATGTAAAGTCGTAAGACTTTTTTTGCTCTACACTTATTTACACAGAAAAAAATGGCAAAAATATTGCACTGGGGAAAATTTAATGAAGAATCTAAAATAATAGGCATTAATCATTGTTAAAAGGAAGATATCGAATATGAAATGTGACACTCTATAAGGTGATGTTGAAAATTCTTTGTGGTCCACTGCGCATGTACCAAAATAACTTTTCATTGTATTTATTTTAAAACGGCCCGCGCTTTTTGGACCATGCGCAGTTACAAACTTCAGCATTCACCGATGGCCATCTATCGGGTATCAACGAACTAAAAAAACCTAATAAGAGGTCCTTTAAAGCCTAAATTCGAAATGGTTCCAACTTTTACTTGAGCCGCAACATTACTGAACCCCTAGTTTTTTCTCAGTACGTAGAATACTGATTTTTATTTTTAATGTACATAAGAGCCAATAAAACAGCGCAACTGCAAAGCTATAAACTTGAAAACTTGCGGAAAAATTTGGAATATACCAAAAACTTTTTCTATAATAAATCACTGAAGAGCGCCCATTTATGGAACCAAAACGTCTGATTGGAGTCTAAAACAGAAAAAGCGAAAGATGAAGTTTACATCGATTCTAGTTGAAAGAGTTACCGCAAAAAAATTAACCTTAACAGATAAGATTCGTATGAATTCAATGGTATTAAATAAGTTATAACACGTCTACAATAGTGCAATTTACTTCGGAGGAGATCTATCAGTAAGTACAGGTGTTAAATTTTTTCCGTTGCTGATTCTACATTTTTACCAATAGTTGCTCACGTCAGCGTAAAGCCGTAGACGAGATCAGAATTATTCTCCAAACCCCGGTGAAATTTTCACCGAATATATTTAATTTGTAACGCTTGAAAGTCTTACGTGCAACAAATGTTAACTTTTTTCTTGTGCGTTGTTATAAGTATGGTGTCCCGATTTATAGATCGAATTCCTTCATACTTTCCCCTTTTCCCATTGCCGCTAAGGACGCCGTAGCAGATGACAGCTTTTATGCCATCGCAGGATAATTTAATTATAGTTATCTTTGTAAAGTCTCCTTCATCGTTTACGGAACCTAAAGCCACAAAAACAAAAGTCAAGAATAAATTCAAAGTTAGATAACCAGGAAACTCAAATTGTTCAAATCAAATCTAGAAAGTGTTGCAGGTGATCATTAATTTGGGGTAACATCCTCTAGATAAGGGTAATTTAGGTTCGGGTAATTGGAAAGGGGTTAAATTCTGAGTCTTGCAGGGATCGATACCTTCGATACTGAAGAATCCCAAACAAGGTCTTCACGCAGATCGGCGCTTTTCATCTCGTGAAGCTGCCGTTTCTGATGGAAGACTACAACACTCAGTACTATCATCTGAAAATGCAGAAGAAGAAGAAGAAGAAGAAGAAGAAGAGGAAGAAGAAGAAGAGGGCACACCAGGCGAGGCATCCGATGAGGAAGACAGTAACGACAGGGGGCGCTACTCAAGACTAATCAAATCTCACCACCACAGAGACGCGCGCTTATACACACCTCAGCGGACTAAGCTAACTAGCAACCTCTCAAGCAAATCCTACAGCTGGAAACCTGCCTTCGGTGCCTACAGCAAGCCATTTCCGTCCCCCTAAGACAAACGCAATCTTCTCTAGCTCTCTCCGAGTCTCTCACACGGTGAGCCTCCGACACCAAACTTGTCACCGGAATTACCTATCAATTCTCTTGGTTCCTTTCTACTTGTTTTCGACCACCCCTGTCGCTCTATCCTCCACTAACGGTCTAGGTGGGAATACAGTCCATTGTTTCCGGTCAGACATCTGACATTCCAGTCCTCTCAGCTGACACGCTTACAAACTTCTTCCCGTACCGTATCTTTTTCGAATGAACGCGTAATCTCCGCTAAAACCGTTTCTCTTTAGGTAACAAAGTCAAAATAGAAAACAACCCCTCAGCTACTACATAATTCAACCTTTCTCACAACCTTTATTTCAGATAAATCTTCCTGTCCCAATCCCTTTCTCTCTTATGCGATAGACAGATCAGTCCCTCCTTCCACTTTCAGCAGTACCTCCCGTCTCATTCACTCCCTATCGGAAACTATCTTCGCAAATTCCTGTTCTGTACTCCAAGAATAAGTTCCATCACACCCTCTTGATAGATAGAAATCAATCCTCCCCGAAGATTATTCTCCTTTCTGCCATCAATAAGTAAGGAGCGTATCAGAACGTTTAGTTAATTTCGAACTAAATTTCTAGCTATCGCTCAAATATTTCGGAAGCGGTTGACCTCAAGTAACAAAAAAAGGTTTACAATCTGTATAGTGTTGGCTATCGTGTGAAAGACAATCATAAATTTTTCTGGAAAAAAAACCAAATGGCTGACTTTTGAATTTTTCGACCTCATTTTCGCAAGTGAAATTGTTCATAACTTTGTTAAATAACAATATTTGTTTATGATCGTAGTTCACACGATAGAGACGAACTTGAAGAATTAGCTGTCAACATTTCAAGTCAATCGGTTCATTAGTTTCCAAATAAATTTGTCGATGGTGTCAAAGACTGCAGTTTCGAGAAAATCGAGTTAAAGTTTTCTTTTGTGAAATATTGAAAATACGAGTCTTACTCATTTGGCGATGCCGGCTCCATACATGGTCCCTTCCTCTTCTTCATAAAAATTGTACTGAGGTATCCTCGCAATCCTAAAGGCGTTCAGTTTTGTTTGCGGACCAATCCTCACTTGCATACCATCTATTTCTATTTACACACTATTTCTAGAAGTATTTACTACCAAAATATGAAGAAATTTTTTTTTCGATTTTTTGAAAAATTATGACCAGAATCTCTCATTAATGCATCAAATCTTTCTTTATCGTATTAATTTAGACACAGATGTTTTATCGTTTTGAAATAATCGACTTATGGTTTGAATTTTAAATTTTATCGACAAAATCAAAACATGATTCGGCCATTTTAATCTTGATTCTCCGGAATAGCGAAATGCGAACGACGCATAAAAGTTAAGAGTTGGCAATATATGCGTGCGCATCGCGTCCACGGTACTGCTGTGTCAGCTCTACCTCAATTCTATGCTACGTGGGTTAAACTTTTCAGAGATAGCCAATAATATATCTACAAAACAGGCATTCAATTTTCAACATTGACAGAAGTAAACATTATAAACTGTAACAATGGTAAATCCCAATTCGGTTTTTTTATTACCATTTATAATGATTATTCAAAATTAAAACTCCTGCTTAATGGAACTAAACCATCACATTGTATATTTCTTTTTAAAGGTAGAGTATAATTTACTTTCTTTCATTTTAAGCCATTTATCAAAGTTTATGCTATACAAAATATTTATTGTTAAAAAAATGTAAAATATTTTTAACGCTTTATATTTTAAAGAATAGGATTTATAGAATAAATAAATATTGATAAAGTTGTAGAATAACAAACTGTATTTGTAAACCATACCTTTAAAACAATACTACTTTTTACTTTTTCGTGACAACTTTAATTAATTCCTTTATTGATATTATAAAAAATTCTTGACACTATTAATTTGCGTTTAAAAACAGTTCAATTGAATATTTTACTCATTATCTCTCGTTTAAATCTTAACTTTTTTGATAGTGCAACACATACTGATTAATTATTCTCAAAGTGAACCAAAAAGATTAAGATCATTAAAAACAATTGCAACGAAATAAACATTGTGTTCAATTTTTTATAACAAATTTAATTATTTATTTTATTAATATCAATTTAAAATTCATGTTTCTAATAATTTGCGTTAGAAATGTTTAATTGCATATTTTCGATAACACGAATTGAAATTTCTTCTAATTTTGTTCTAACAAGTTTTATGAATAATTTGATTAATCTGATTGAAAATTTATGTTGCCAATAATTTGCGTTAAAAAAAGCGATAACATGTTTACTCTCGTATATCTTAATGAAATTAAACAATTTTCTTATAGTGCAACACTTTTTTGTCAATTATTTACAAAGTGGACAGAAACTATTGCGGGTCTTGAAAAAATTGCCTTGAATTTAAACTACTTTCAAATGTTTTGATAAAATTTGTAATTTATTGTTTTATCAATATTATTCAAAATTCATGTTACCATTAATATGCGTTTAAAAAGAGTTTAATTGCATATTTTATTTATTATCTTGCGATTAAATTAAATTTTTTGTTATAGTGTAACGTTCATTTGTTAATTATTTTTCAACTGGACAAAAAAGATTGAAATCTTTATGAAAAATATTAATGAATCAAAAATATTTTCTAAATTCTTGATAAAAACTTTGATAAATTATTTCATTAATATTAGGGAAAAATTATGTGACCAATAATTTGCGTTAAAAGAATTAAGAAAATTTAAATTGATTTATAAACAAGAAAAAGTAATGATACATAATTTACTGAAAGAAAAATTAAAAAATAATACAAACTGCGAATATTTCACTCCCATGTAAAATAAATGATGGAAGCTTCTCTAATTTAAATTTAGAATAATTACAAGCTCATAGATTATTTTTTGCGAAAGTAATTGGTTAAAAATAATTTGTAATGTATTTTTTTGCGTCGACGTACCATACCTCTGCAAAAGATTTTATTAAACGTTCCGAGTTTATTTAAATTAATATTTTGTTATTTGTTCAATTCAATGTGAATATAAAAAGAGTGCTTATGATCTCATTCCTGTATATCAAATAATCGTAGCGCGTGATATGTACCATAAAATATCGTTTTTATTTAAAATTTATTCTATTTCGTATATCGAGAAGATTGCGTAATTCTCAATATTGATGACAATCTCCAGATAAAGCCTATCAATCTTCAGTATAAATAGTTGTGATTTTAGTTCCAAATTATAATTCAAGTTGCCGAAATCCTTTCATTAGAATGGAAATTTTTACGGGTACTCTACTTCTCACGATTGCAGTTCTCCTTCTTGATTTTGTTGGTAAGTGCAATAACATTCACAATATTGATAAATTTATCAAGCATTTTACATTTTTTGGAAATATCAAAAATATTTTCAATGTAATTGTAAACTTTTCGGAAAACTCATACACGTCTTTTGCAATCCTTCAGCATTCTATAAGAAAAACTTCCAGTCACTTATGTTCGTTGAAAATTTTTCTGGCCAGAAGATGATTGGTACATTTTGCTCAGCAAAAAGAAAAGAAAAGGAAATTTTTTTCTCTACATGAACAGAAAACGTAGAAAAGACAATTATAACAAGATGAAAATTATAATTTCGAGAAAAAATAATTTTTTCACATTTGATAATATAATTAATAGTAATAATAATAGTAACAAATCTCCAATTTTTTAAAGGAGCCATGCATCCCAGACGTCAAACAGGAATACTTGGGTATGCATATAATCACTCTCAAATTTACTATGATAACAATGGTCATTTATGCCAAAGATTGGGAAGTCCTTTACCAGGCACAGTGGCGTCCGTGGAACTTGATCCTAGAACTTTTCGCCCACTGAATGCACGCATTCGTATACGTACTGGAAACAATTTCCAAATCCTCACCCATAGAGTCACCGACTGGAATGATGTGCCGCGTGTATTACGAATATTACAAAATTATATCCCAAGACCACAAGTACAACAACTACAAGTCCAGCAACAACAAGTCCAACCACCTGTGAATCCACTCCAACGATGGCAACAAGGCCCGCCACACGAAACCCTAGACCGGATGAAAAAATAATATAAATATAAAAAATGTATGTAATTTACCCAAATAAAATCTGGAGTTAATAATACATTGTAATATGGATGTAATTACAAAAATATTTACTAGGCGCAATGAAAGAAATAATTTCTTTAGAGTCCGTATTTTGAAATAAAAACAATTATTTCTTCGAATCAAAGAAAGATTTTCTTAATCCGCATTATTAATGTGGCACGAAATTGCGCAGAACAAATCAGTTTCATTATTTTACGTTGTTGCGTCTTTCTGAATTTTAGGTAGGTTTGTGAGCAATTTCATCACAATTTATCTTTTGCCTTTAAATTTTCGTGACAAATAGTAAATTAGAAAATAAGAAAATTCATTTGGACGTAAGAAATATTAAAATAAACTTTTTTTCTTAGTTCAACAAATATACCATGCAGGTTTCTTGAAATTCAAGTTGTCAAATCTGCTTACTGAAGAAAATATTCCCATACGAAGAAAAACGAATTTTTTGCTTTTATGTAATTAGAATTATTACACTTTTAAATTAAATGGAATTATTTGCTTCACGAAAAAATTTGAGTCAATATTCCTCTATGTTTATTCTATTTTCTAATAATTACGTGAATATAAAAGAGGAAAGTTGATAATCTTATCAGTACGCATAAAATAATCAGAGCATGTTCCATATACAATTATTATTCTTATTATTCTGGGTTGAGACCGTAAAAGTCTCTGACGCTTGGGTGATCCCGTTGCGTCCCCTTCCAAGCCTTAAGCGTGGCCCCATAGCTCCCTCAGTGATGTGGTAACTGCCTGTGAGTGTTACAGAGGCGAGTTTCTTCAAGTCCTATCTTATGCATGTGATGCCGGAGGTTTCCATGTCCTATAAAAATTTCTGTTAGGACCTTCAGTTCCTTCCTCCCGAGCTTGGATAATTCTTTCACTCGGTGAAAGTTTAGCTTTGTGCCCAATAGTGTTTTAGCATGTCTGCTGCCAGAGACCAAATCCCACTCATACTGATGTTCCTCTGTCAGCCAAATCTTAATATCTTCAGTGAGCCGCTTGTAATAATCCTAAGGATTTTTGGGCAGCGGTCAAAAGATTTAGAATGCGGTCTCCTTCGATTAACAATGTAAGCATGAATGCATGGCAAGACCTTCTTTTTCTCTATATCCGATTGAGGCTCCCATCTGCATACAGTGGATTCTAAACAAACACCATTTATTGGACTGTGATATCTCGATTGATGAAATTAAAGTCTCTTTATTGCAATGTAAATATAATAAAGCACCGGGCGAGGATGAGATTCCCCATAAATTTTTCAAAACCTTCCGGAAAATTGGGTAGAGTACTTATGGCACCTCTTCAACGGAATCTGGGCCGAAGAAAGAGTCCAATCTAGCTGGGCCAAAATACATGCATTTAGCTAACATAAAAAGGGTGATGAATCTGATCCTCATAATTGCCGGGGAATTGCCCTTATTAATATTATTACGAAGATCTTCTCTTAGATCCTGTCGACAAGATTGACTGCGTGAGTCAACAAGATAAACATTCTCCCAGATAATCAGGCCGGTATCAGGCCTGAAAGAAGTTGTATTGATTATATTTACAACCTAAATTCTTTAATTCAAATTCATCTACTTATCCCAAAGCGACGAATCTTTGCTTTTTATATAGATTTCAAAAAGGCTTTTGACCCAGTAAACCACTGCCACCTATGAAGCAAACTTCTAAGGATAAGCATGTCAACTAACGTTCTACGAATTATGAAAAATATTTATGATAACGCTAAAATGTCTTTTCGCACTGACGAGGGTCTAACTTTGCCTGTAAAGGTAATTTGGGGGGTACGTTAAGGTGAGATCCTTAGTCCTCTCCTTTTTGCACTTTTCATGTATGATCTAGAACAGTACTTACGTTATCTTATTTGCTTATGCTGATGACATAGTCATATTCGCTTACTCCCAGGTTGGCTTACAAGAAAAATGAACATTATCGCCCAATACTGTATGAGCAAATTTTAACGGTCAACGAAGCAAAATAAAAAGTTATGGTATACCACAAAGGTAAGCCATCTGAATACAAATTCCCCTACGCGGAGACTCGGCTGGATGTAGTGAGCCAATTTGTCTATCCCGGAGTCAACACATCAGACTCGGGTCTGTTTTATACAGATTTTTGAAAAAGAATGTCTGTCGCGAATATTGCTATGGGTGCTGTTTCAAGAATTTTAGTTTCATCTAAATCTAATTCCTTGCAAACTAAGACTACCCTTTTTCGTAGCCTCACGCTTAGAGTTCTTTTTTACGCAATCGAAATCTGGGGAATAAAGTACTTTGATTCAGTCGAGAAATTACTGTCCATTTTCTGTAAGAAAATACTAGGCTTACCAACATACACGCCGAATTTTGCCCTCTGATTAGAGACAGGTAGATTACAGTTAGCTTATGATATATTTAAGTCAGCTCTAAGATTGTTTTCGAGGTTACTGGGTATGCCTGATGATAGGCATCCTAAAAGATGTTTTCTAATTTGAAGGCAATGTCACTAAAATCTGATTGCAACCCGAAGTATACCTGGGTTCTCCAACTCAAAAATATGTTCAACCTAAGTAATTCGGCGCAAATGTGGCTTAACTTGGATTGTGCGTCGCTCGTTGAAAATATATATGTTTTTTTAAATAACCTGTCTGATTATCTATGGTGTTCCGACTTTGAAAGATCCCTCCATTCAAGTAGTCTCCAAGGCTTCCACAATTTAAACTCTATCCGGACTTTCAATCATATCTGCATCTTAGATACCTTTTTATATAACTTCTATTATTCTTCAACTTAGACTTTTAGGCTCTATCAGGAGTTTCAAGTTACTTCTTTTTATTCTGCTGCTTAATCTGGTTGCACATTATTACATTTCGTTTATGTTTATATATTATATTGCTACTCATTTTTATCGACCTCAGGTTGAAAAAAAAAGATTGAATAAATAATAATAAAATATCTTCAGGGACTAACCTATCGAAAATGCCTACAACTGGCTCGGGTCCAGTAAAATTTTCTTTTGCTGATAGCTTTGCTAGCCTTTCCGATATCTAATTGCCCTTCATACCGCTATGTCCAGGGATCGAAAGCAGAGTGACTCTGTTTTATTTCGCTTTTATTCCGTGCCTCAAACGACTCCCATACTAGTATCAACGTGGTCGTTGTTCCATTCAGTGCAATTATAGCATCCCTGCTGTTCCAGAAGATACGAATGTTTCCTTTATTGCCATACTGCTTTGCCTTATAGGCGCATTGGAGCATGGCCATAATCTCAGATTGTAGAACTGTGGTTAGGACCCCATCGCAATTGTGAAGCTCTTTAGATTGCTTATTCGATATACAACTGCTCCTGCATGCTCCTTTTTCCTGGATCCATCAGTAAACCAATTTTCTCAATCTCTGGGTCGTGTGCCTCGTCATTAGCCCATTCCTCTTTCGTGGATAGGCTATTTCGATACTTCTTGTCGAAGAGGTAGCGATAAGTCCACATTTTGTCCCCGAACATGCTCAGTGTCGGCCTGCTCGCGATGTCTATTGGTATCTGCACTACTTTCGAGATGATGAGATGTAGGCTCTCGAAACCTATTATTGCTCCCAGAGCAAAGATATGTGACGTGCGCCGAAGAAAGGGGGCTTACTCTTAAAAAATCGAAATCGATGTTTTTACACATTTCGATAGTTT
>JAWWLR010204507.1:0-15307 GCA_035041075.1 Acraspis erinacei | reverse complement strand
ATGATGTTCATACCTTTCATAGGTTCATACACCTGTTTAAATTTTTTACAAAGAAACAAATATATCATGATAGATCGGATAGATCAGATAGTACTATATTATGATATATATATATATATATATATATATATGCATGTGTGTGTGTGTGTGATTCTCTATTCCCTGGCATTTGGAAACATATATTTTTTATCCAAACTATTTATTGGTGCTAGAATAATCAATTATTTCGAAACTGAAGTTGGCTGATCTGATATGGCGAATTAAAAAATGTTAAATGGTCTCAGTGTAATAAAAATGGGTTTCTAAATTTAAAATGCAAGCTTCAATACTTGATTTAAGATTCTAAAAATCTTTATTTTGAAGATAGGAAATTTAAAAATTTATTAAAAGGCAAAGACGTATAAAGTAAAATTCTTAAATTTTATTGAAGAGGCCTTTCATTTTAAATCTTTAAAATTGAGGACTTTAAATGAAAATCATCAGAATTACAAATTTTTATTTATTAAGCTTAGAAATTACACAATTTTAAGGTTAAATTAGCAAAATTGAAAATTCTTTAATTTTAAAGGTAAACAATTCGAAGACGGACAATTTTCAAGAGTTGAAATTCAAGACTCTTGAAATAAGAGAATATTGAATTAAAAATCATTTAATTTTAAAGATTTTGATTTTAAAGGTATTTAAAATTTTGGCATATATATTTTAGAAATTCAAAATTTAAAAACATCTTTTCAAGATATAAAATCAAAGTTTATTTAATTTTAAAGATGTATAGATAAAATTTCATAAATTTTGTGAAGAGTCGAGTGAAATTTTTTTTTCTCTCGATAGAAAAATCTTTCCTAGTTAAAAATTTAATGCTTTTGTTGAAAATTCGTCCTTTCGTAGGAATTTTATCTTTTTGGTTAAAAACTCTACGGCTTTATTAAAAATGAATCTAAATTTGTTAGTTATTGGAATATTTTTTTGAGAATTCAACTATTTTGTTGAAAATTTATCTTTTTGGTTGAATACAGCTGTTTTTTATTTAAACTTTAAATCTTTTTTGCTTTAAATATCAACTACTATATTTTTATGGAGAATTTATCTCTATTTATAAAAAATTCAACTGCTTGTTTAAAATTTGAACTTCTTTGTTAAAAATCCCTTTTTTGTAACAGTTAATTTTGGCTGAAAATTCAACTATTTTGTTGAAATTTTAATTATTTCATAGAAAATACAAAAACTTCTTTCTTGGGCATTCTTTTTTTATGTTAATGTTATGTTATTTTACTTGAAAAATCAACTATTTTGTTGAAATTTTAATTATTTCATAGAAAATATAAAATAAGTTTTTTTAACAATTTAATTTTAAAAAATTGAGCTCTTTCTTTTAACATTTATCTTTTCTGTACATAAAATTTCTCCTTCTAGATTAAACATTCAACTGTCTTCCAAAAAATTTATCTTTTTGGCTTGAAAATTATACTATTATATACTTTTTGGTAGAAAATTTAGCTGCTGAGTCAAAAGTTTTAGTTCTTTTTTAAAATATCATTTTTTGAAAATTGAACTATTTTGTTCAAATTTCAATTATTATGTTGAAAATTCACATTTTTTGCTTGAAAGGCTTCGAAAGTTCATCGTTGTTGATAAAAGATGCAACTATGAACATTTTTTTGGAATTGTTCAAGTTTTAAGCCTGAAATTGGATCCATCTTCGAATTTAACGATTTGCGATTACAAACTCTTCAATTTTGAAGATTGACAATTGAAACTTTCTTAGTTATGAAAGATGAATGAATAACAATACTCGAGTTGTGCTGGGTTTGAAGATCAAAACTCAAGAGTTTTGGCTTATGAATTTTCCAAATTGATGAAATTTTAAATGTAAATTACTCAAATGACCGCATTTCTAATTGCAAAACTTAAAACTCGCATAATTTTAAAATTCTTAATTAATAAAATAAAAAATTATTGAATTTTAAGGATTAAAAATTCCAGCTTCTAGAGTTTTGAACATTTGCAATTCAAAATCTCCAATCTTAAAGATTCGCAGTTTAAATGTTTTCAATTTTGAAATATTTCCAACTCAAAGTACTACATATGAAATTTCTAATTTTAAATGTTTTTGTTTCAATATGTGATTATCTTTTGAAGATTTGCGATGGAAGAGTTTTCAATTTTTAATATTTTCAACCGATTTTTAAGATTTTCAAATATCTTCAATGTTTAATGTGTATTATCGAATTTTTTTGAAATAATTTAATCTTAAAACTGCAGAAATTAAAATTGATTAATTTTTAAGATTTATAATTTAAAGGTATGTACTTTTAATTTTTTTAATATGTAATTCGGTTTTGAAGATTTACAATGGAAATTCTGCAATTTGTAAGATTTTCAATTGACAACTCGAATTTTTTTGAAATAGTTTAAATTTGAATTTTTTAAATTAAAAATGATTTTATCTTCAAGACTTATATTTTGAAGGTATGAAATTTTTATTTTATTTTAACATTTAATTCAGTTTTGAAGGTATACAATGGAAAATTCACCAGTTTTTAAGATTTTCCATTGAAGACTCTTCAATATTTAATTCTTATTATCGAAATTTGTTCTATTTTTAATTGCTAAAATGAACATTTATTTATTTTCAAGATTTATGTTTTAAAGGTATGTAATTTTAAATAGTTTTTTTTCAATATCAAGGTCAATTTTGAAGATTTACAATAAAAAATTCTTGAATTTTAAATATTTTTGATTTAATACTTTTCCATTTTGAAGATTTCCAATGGAACATTCATTAATTTTAAAAGATGCATAAATAAAAATCCTCAAATTGTGATGATTTTAAAAATTAAGTCAGAATTCTAGAAAATAAAAATTTTATCATTTTGTACCGTAAATGTTTTAAATGAGAAATCTTGAATTCTAAAGATCATCAAATCAAATTTTTACAATTTTGAAGAGTTTTCTTTTACCGAAAATATGGATCAGAATGTTGTGACTATTATTAAATTTGATGAATATTAAATAATACAAAATTCTTGAGTTTTAGCGGATTTAATTCATATTATAAGCTACAATAGATGATGATAAGAATTTTTTAAGAGAGGTACCTAGATCAGAAGAAAGAATTTTATTGATTTCTTTTGAAATTTTCCAACTATGGTTATTGTTTCTACTGTAAACAACTGAAACTATTTTTTAAAAGTCATTTTTTATCTATTACATTTTTCAACAATATAACTTCTGTATTTTAATGCTGTTATTAAGCATAAAAAATACAGTCTGTCAATAATAGTTTTGCATTTTGAAACTTATAATAAATGCAGTTATTGCGTTTCTCGAATTACAAGTTGTATCTTTTCTTCGCGATTCCAATTATTACTAATTTATACCATGCATAAAAAATAACATTTTCGATTTTCTTTCAGTTAACCGTTTTTTTTCAAATCAAGGCAGAAGTGTTTCTATTTATCACGCCACCCTTAAGGGTTTAAGCTTTATGTGATGATCTCCACTCACGAAGTAGAGTGGTAGAAAAAGTGTTCAAAATGTCGTTACTTACTTTTTGAACTTTCCCTAATCTATGCTAAACTATCACGTAAATCTCTGCGGTCACCGAACCCAGCACGTGTATTAATAATGCAATAAATTTCGCACGACCAGTCTACTGCAGGTGTGCCTTCTCCCTACTACTAGTAAGTGCAATAAGGATAAGATGTAGCTCACATCAGTTGAGTTAAAACTATAAAGAGATAACCTGAATAACTCTCGTGATGTACGAGGACCGAGGATGTATCTCGTCAAATAAAAAGGCTCAATTCCCCCAGTAATAGCCAAAGCATTATGTCAACCGTTACGGACAACCGTTCATTACAGGGTTGCACAACAAAAAACAATTTTGCATAATGCAAGATAATCAAACAGGACAGGTTTGGGACAGGTGTGGTGATACCCCTCACCACCTTTCCTCCTTCCACGAGTCGACGTGTAAATTAATAATCTATTAGGGCACTCGCGTATACTACTCTTCCTCTTTCCAGCTCTCCTTAATCTCCTTTCTCAATTCTCACGCCTCTTCCTTCTTCCTCTTTCACCACGCGAATGCTCGCACGCGGTTGGCGAACGCGCCTTCGGGCGATGAATTAACTGCCACAAATATGCTGACTCTGTACGTACACAGAGTATGAGGATGCAAAAAGATTAAAAGAAAAGGTATGTGGATGGTGAAGAGGAACTCCCCTTGTTCTTCCCCTTTCCCGTCTTGAATCCAAGAGTATCCCGCTGCAGCGGTCGTGGCTCATCCACACCGCAGGTATCTACTCTCCTTAATCCGGGACCATAAGATCACGGTAGGCTACTCGATTGCTGAAATATCCGTTCCTGGATTACTAAGTACTTCATTTCCTCGTTCTTTCCATCTATAAATCAGAGGTTTCTGCTGATAGCGGATATCTGGGAAGCATTGGTTGTGTTGCAAATATTGCTGCGTTTTGCGAAAACAAAAAGAAACTTTGGGACACCGCGAGTGGAAATGAGTGTAATTTGGGATAAGATGGTGATAAAATGTGGATGAAACAGTAGAATGAAAAATCGATGGCCAACTCTCTAAATTTAAATCAGTGAGAAATTGATCACTGAATCAACTTATTAGTCAGAACTATCACTGTTTCGCAATGCAATCTCAAAGATTCAAATAGTTATAAATGCATCGCTGATTGCAACGAGTAAGGATTTTGACTGAAAATCAGTGAAATCTAACTGATTCAAAAGCAGAGAGAGAGAGAGAGAGAGAGAGAGAGAGAGAGTAAGAGATTCTTTAAAAAAGCTAAAATGATATCCTCGTTTTTTCTAATAAAATATTTTCGAATTTTTTTAAATTATTCGTGAAAAAATCGAATTTCTATAACAAATCATTCTTTTTTTAAATACTAAAAAAACAATTTGGTGTCAGAAAATCATGGTACTAAGACAAAAAAATTCCGGCTCTTCAAATTTAATTGAATAAAATTTCAATAATTACTAGCATGTTCTGTCTAAAAAAAGCAATGCAACTAAATATCTCGAACATATCGAACACACTTGTGTCGAAAGCGAGAAAATTTATATTGTAAATAATTGTTTAATATTGAAAAACAATCATGTTCCTCTCACTTTGCTACCACACTATAATTTCTCAACCTTTTTATATTTTTAAAGAGATAAAAATAATTAAATTATAGACAAAAACTTATTTTGAAGAATTCGGAAACAAGATTTAAAAACTTTTTAATAATTCTAAAACATTTCAGGAGATTATATTTTTTTAAGATTTCTGTGAGAATTTGTAATTGCTTAGGATTTATTTATAATTATATTATTATTTATATAAATATGGGATTTATTTAAAGGAATAATTTTTAAATTTAGAAGATTTTAAAATGTGACGGAAGAGAACATAGAAGACTTTACGAATATTTTTTCAGTTTTTCAGGATTTAAAATAATTTTAGATAAACTGAATTTTACAGGATGCCAAGAGAATGAAAAAATGTTCTTAACATTAATGAGAAAATTCCAAATAAAAAAAAAAACTTGAATAGAAAGTTGAAAAAGATTGCGGAAAATTTAAAAGATATTCAGAAGTTTTGAAACGAAACAAAAGTAATTGAAACTTGTAAAGATATTTTAAGAAGATTATAAGGTTTTAAGAAAATCAAATCTTTAAGTTCCTAGGAAAAATTAAGATGATTTTAAAAAAATTAATTTTAAGAGAATATTAAAAAAAATTCCCAACGAATTCTAATATCATCAAAGAAGAACCTGAACAAGAAAAAAATCAGATAAAATTTTAATAATTTAAAAAGACTCAGAAAGGCTCAGAAATTCTTAATAGATGAAAAAAAGAATTTTCTTAAGATTCATTAAAAAATGTCTAATTATTTTAAAAAATACACTTTAAAACAAAACTGGAAAACAAAATTTTATTTCAAACGAATTTCCTAAAATTTCGAAAAAGAGAATAGAAGATTTTAAAGCACAGTGTTTCAATTTGGTAGGATTAAAATGAAACAAAATCGAGTAAATTTAAGAAATATGTAGAAGATTTGCAAAGATTTGAAAAGAGTTTTTCATGCTAACAGATTGAAAAAAGTAGATTTTCAAAGATTTCGAAAAAAAACTCTAGAAGCTTTAAAACATTTTCGAAAGCTTTCAACAGAATAAACAATTTTTTCCTTAGAGGTTTATGAATAGGTTAAAAATATTTAAAAACTTGGAAACATTTTCGAAGATTTATCAAATAGTTTCTTATTTATTTAAATGTTGTTAAACTTTAAAAAAAAAAATATTTATTTGAGATTTTTATAATGTATTATTATTATTACTATTTTTTAAATTCTTTACTGTATTAAAAAATACATGAATTTCTGTGGTGAGACCTTACCACGCACGCTGAGTGAAGGCGAAACATTATTTTTTAACAATTTTTGGTTTCCTTAGCCTTGTATGCCGTATTTCTGTACTTTTGATAAAAAATTATTGAATTTCAAAGAAGATTTGGATTTTTTAAACAATTTTAGGTTGTTTTAATATTTTTCGGAAGAAAGGTGTTATTTTCAGCAGAAAAAAAACATTAGGTTTGAAAAAAAATTAGCCCTCCTACACAAAGAATATTTATAATAAATAATTAATAATAAGGTATATTAGCGGCTTATATCCGAAATGGTAATTTTAAACCAAAATTATTGGGCTTTGAATACAAACTTACCTTTTTAAACAAAATTAGTTTATGTTCGTGTTTTGATCGGAATTTGATATTTTTAAGCAAAAATCCAATGGCTTCATTGTCTGTATATTTTATACAAAAATATTATATATTAATTCTAAACCTATTATTTCAATTTTGAGAATTAATAAAAAACAGTTTATTTTATTTTCTCAAGTCAAAAATAATCAGGAACGTAAAAAATAAAAACTCATTTGCGGAACATTTTAAACTTTATTGAAACCAGCAGAAAGGTAATATTGTGAATTTCTGAATAGGCTACGTCATTTCCACTAACATTATGTATTTGAAAATTATTTTTACGGTATTAGAAAAAATTGTAATAATTGTTATTTAATTTTTTCTTACTTTATTTTCGATGAAAATAAACCTTTTCATGTGTGACCACTGACAGAAGCACCATATTTAATTTAAGGAAACACTGATTTAGTTTGTAAAATTTTTGCTAATTTGGATTTCAAGAACGAATATTTTTGTATACATACTTATTTTTCATTTTTATTTATACAAAATGCGTAATGAATATAAATGTCCTTGCTTTCATTAATGAAAATAAACTGCTGTTTTCTAAACATATAATTAGATTTTTTTATTAATTTTATTACTCTTTCACGTTTGTCCAAATAATGATAGAATCAGAAACTAAACCTACTAATAAAAAAATTGGTATACCTTTAGGCAAATTTGATTTATTTTTCTTTGCTATTTTCCGTTTCATTCCAATTGAGATGGTTACATTGGAATATTTTCCAACAAAATATTTGAAGTGACTCAAATAAATGATCGAAAACTTTATGTTCTGTCAGTAAATCAACATCTCGCGCATATTTTCCACTTATCCAAATACAAAGTCGAGGACTGTACTCGACAAACAGCAGTCTAGATATGCCTAGAAGCCAAATCTTTTGTAGCGGAAGAAAAATAAATTTGTTATTCACATCATTCTTACCAAATCTAATACAATGGTGCTCTAAAATGCTTGCAAATTTTCTCTTCTTGTTTCTGTTATTTACTATAATCACTGTGAATGAAGTAATAGAATTCTCTCGAACGCTAGGAAGGATTTTCAAAGGAGAGCAACACCAATCTATTTAGCGCGATTTGGTAAAAAAGTTTTTTTTAACACAGGACAAATTCTACTTAGCTTCTAAATCTAATTCCCTGATATAGATATATCGCTTTTATATCATTTAAAGCTAATCTTTTTTTTTAAATATAGTAACTTTTTTTTTATGAAAAAATAGAAACACAGCACGAGTCACATTGCATTAAAAACTTATTTAGTTTTAATTTAAAAAACCTTTATTTTTCTCTTCTATATTAGTTATATCAACATTTTTTCAATTTATTGTATTATTTTTAATTAATCTAACTTTTGTGTTCAATATTATGTATTAACAATTAGTGATTGCTCTGTGGGATGCGAATAACGTTTCTACGAATAAGACATGACGGTATTTCCTGTAGCGATACCATTTGACTATAATGCAGACTTAATTTAATTTTACATTTTTCTTCTAAACAGACCTTTCAAATTTTACAATCAGAATGTAAAGAATGGCTGAGTATCTGGATGGTCCTTCCAGTTTATGTTATAATCTCTTGGACCTTTGTTAAATTCAATGTATGTAGTCTTTTGTTGAAACGCCATCATTCCTAATTTGCATCATATTAATATATGTAACAGTCCTTGCGAATACTGTTTCAATTCTAGATGTGATTCAATGTACTTATACAGTTTGAAAAAATTATTGTCTTTCAGTTCTTATTGCATTGTATAACTTATATTTTGTAATTGAATTTCCTTATTTATTAATAATTTTGAAGAAAGATTTTTTAAGAGGTAACATTACACTTTTTAATATATTTGAACTCAATTTTTACGCCTTTGCTTAAAAATATAAAATTCAATTTACAAAGGGTATAGCCGGGTCACCATGCAGAAAATTCCCCAAAAGGGTAGCAAATGTTGTGTCAGTCGTTTGAAAGCTTACATTTAAAAAAATTACCAACATTTTAAACCATTAGCCACCATATTGGATGATTAAAGTGTATGGTTTTTTTCGTAGAAATTTTGGCAAGAAATTCAAACTCAAAAAAAAATTTTAATTTAAAAAAAAAGTTTGTGAACGGAGAGACTTTTGACATCAATATTTGGTTCATTATGTTTCTATAATTAAAATAAAATGTAAAAATTTAGGGATAATCGGGTTTTTCATGGAGTTTTTTACTTTAGAATACAAATAGGAAAAAATGAATATGTACCAAAGTAAAATTATGAAATAATAGCGGAAATTAAAAAAGAAATGTTGTGCAAAAATTGTATTATTGTAAACTTGAACGAGCAAAATATTAGTATTCACGTTTAGAAACGGTCTTATTTACTGTTTGAAAATTGTGATTGTGAAAAAGTGATAATGGTCAATAAGAAATTTTATAAAAAATATTCTGAAAAGTAAGAATTTTCAGTATCATAAGTTGAATTGAAGCTTAAAAAAATTTTAATTTTGAAATTTTGTATTTAAACTCTTAATAATTTACAGATATAAAATAGAAAATTTTCAATTAAATGCAATTAAACTGCAAAACTTAAACCTTCACGCTTTTATAAATTCAACAATTTAAAGATTTCTGGTTAAAAATATGCACCCGTGCTGTTGTTTTAAATGCTCTAAATTAAAACTAAACTCCCATTTCAACTAGCATTAATAAAAATGTTCAGAAATGAAACATGTCCGTCTAATTTTGTATTTTTAATTAAAAATAAATTAATATCTTTAAAAATAATTGCAGAACTCAAAATAAATAAATACTAACGACCTTGATGCTAATTGAAAATATTCTTTACGGTATAATACTTGGGTCAATTAAAAAACGATATCTTTGAAAAAACAGCAAAGATATAAGCTAACTATATTAAAAAGTGAGTCCCTCTTCCTATTTAGAAAAACTTGAGGACACAAATTTCCCTTCTTCCAGTTCTATAATAATCCAAAAGTAAAAAAATGTCCCTCTTCCAAATAAAAAAAAAACTAAAAATCGACACTTTCTCTCATCATACTCAATAAAAATATTATTTTTTTAATTATCCTCTTCTAATTCAGAAAGAAATCGAAATTCAAATATTCTTACCTCAAGCACAATAAAGATCTTGAAAAGCAAACTATGGCGTCTTCCATTAAAAAATAGTCTACATTTACACTCCATAAAATCGTTACAAATATAAAATGGACTGCCAATTTAACAAAAACTTAAAACTAAAATTTTGTGATTTCAAGCTTGATAAAAATGTTAAAAGTTTAATACTCTAACTCAGTAAAAATTTAAATCCAAAAAAGTTCCTCATGCAATTGGAAAGAAATTAAATACGAAAATTCATTTGATTTTTTTTTCTTCAATTTTGGTCGTTTCAAATTAACCATTTTCAATTGTTATTTAAAGTTACAATAAAAATTATAACTTTAAAATTTGTAATTCATTCATTTTCAAATTGTTTTGTTTTGAACATTTGATGTATAATGCTCATTAAGGCATTTTTTAAATTAAAATTTTGCTAACTAAATGGGTTAAAAATTTAAGATTTTGGACTCAAACAACATGTAAATAGAATTTTAGATTTAAAAAACGGGGTTAATTATGAACATAATAATTTTAAATTATTTTAACATTGAAAGTAGTTTATAAAGTTTGAATCAGACATTTCAATTAGCTTAATTATTAAGGCTACATATTTGTTTTAAAAATAATTAATTAATTTATAGTAAATTATTTTTTAATCCTTTAATTGCAAATTTACGTTTAAAAATGCAGACATAAAATGGAAAAATTGTAAAGTAAAAGATTTTTAAATTAAGCCTTAGTAAACTGAATGATGTAGTAATTGAAACAGTTAACAACTAAAATTAAAATTTAAAAAAAAGTTGAAATCGAATTTATTTTAAATTAAATTTTATCATGTGATATGATATTTTTGATATTCCAAGTGATTTGATAGATGTTTCTTCTAAGAATTTGTGATATTCCATGTGAAAAAATAACTTCACTGTCATAATCATGTTTCGGCTTTTTCGGTCTCAACAAATTCCCGGTCATCTCACGGTTTGTCAGATATATATTATCAGGAAAATAAAATTCGGTAAATGATAGCTAGTGTTATTTGACGAAAAATGTTTTTATAGGATTATTTCCTTCAAAACTTGACATTGGGAAAGTCGTGGTACCTAATAAAAAATTTAATTATGTTTTACGTTTTTTCTAAGAGTAAGTAAAATATTGAAAATTTGAAATTGTGTTGAAAATTTAAAATTTATGAGGGTAAAATTGCCATATTTAATATTTCATTTTAATTACTTTAAATAATGAATAATTAATCAATATTTTTTTCATCTTAATTTGGAAATGAAATGCTCAAAATTTTTGTCGGATACAATTGCACATTTTTCAGGAAGTTCGAACAGAATTCCTTTCTGAATATTTTTTATTGAAAATATGAATATGTTAAATATGCTCTGAATTTTAAGTAACTATTAAAATAGTAAAAAAATGTTATAACAAAAAATAAGAAAGCTCATTTTTCTCGTAGGCTCAAGTGGGTTACATTTCAATATGTTAAAGGCATTTTTCTTTAAGAGTTGAATTTTTCAGGGGTAATTATAATTTTCCTGAAAGCTTGTACCATTAGGAAGTTTCTTGTCCTTCTATAAAGTTACCTTCATAAATTAAAAAGCATCATTATTTGATTTTATATATAAAAAGTATATCATTCATATACAGTTATATATCTATAAGGACAGAGAAAAAGATTGTTTATAATTAACTCGCGTAAATATTCTATACTTATTAAAGTGGTATAGAAAACATCCTTATTTTTTTCTTCCAAAATGGCTCGATCCCTAAAAATTGTTCCTTTTCGTTTAAAATGCCGACTGTATATTTGGAGAATTAAGAAAAAAAAACGTATTTCGGTATTTCTTAATCCCACGATTTGCAAAAAATTGCTTACATTATTTTAGTTTCAGCTGTTTATGGTTTTTTTTTTTTTTACTTTAGAAAACGAAAAGGATAAAATGTATATGTACCGAAGTAAAATTATGAATTAATAGTGGAAATTACAAAAGAAATTTTGTGTAAAAATGGACTTGAGAGATCCCTAAATATTTTTTTTTTTCATAAATAATGCCCATATTTAGGGGGCATTTTGAGACCAAAAGGAAAAATTTGTAGAGCAGATATTTTTGAAAAAAATAAAGCCTTTTTTGGTCCACGCTTTATTTATTCCTTTTTTTACCACTTTTAATAAACTCAGTTAACTACCATGTAACTGTTCACAGATGGATAACGGTAGGGTTTTTTTTTTAAAGTATTATGTAATACTTTTTAAGGGATGTATGATCATTATTCAGGAAAATTATACCTTGGAAAAATCTATAGATGCCTGGAAACAACCTAGAATTGTAAGGGAATTTTTTTACTGAATTTAAGTGGACGCCCTAAGATATAATTCTAAAGATAATGTTTATTAATTTTTGTATTGATACACACAAGTCGCGGTAAAGCGAACATTTTGCGCAAGCCCGCCCTCAATAGTGAGAACACATGAGGTGATCCCACTCCTCCGACTATTTACTATTGTTATTGTTTACTATTGTTATTATTTACACCATGGGGTAATAGTAAGAAGACCAAACGACAATGCGCGAGCGAATGAAAAATGACTCTCGAATTTTTGGGCACCGTTCAGGGGAGTGAAATATCTGCGGGAGCTAAGAGCTGACAGCAGAAAATTTTCTTGTGAGATGGAACATTGTGTTTTTGTGCATTTGATCTGGACTTTATTTGCATAAAGGGAGAAAAAGAAAATTTTACGGAGAAGACAGTAAGTGAAAAATACAATTGCAGATATTCAGTTGCAGATATTTCACTCTAAACGAGGCGAAACTTTACAATTCAGCGTACGTCCTCCCCCCAGTTAGAACACTTTCCTAGGCAATTATCAAAAATTACAAGACTCGTTTGCATTTAGTATTGAAAATTTTGAAATCTTTTAATAAAATTCCTTCAAAATCTCCAACAGTTTGGTATATAAGAGCAGACACTTGATGGCAGCGGTATTTTTTCCGACATTGGTGAAGAGCGAATTCACTTAGTTTTTAGATATGTATCGACGTACAAGAGGTGGGCGGCGAAATGAACTTTCTCGTGCATAAATTATGCAAATTATTTGACTATTGTCCATGCTGCTTAATGCGTTACGAATATTATTTGTATTCCCGCATGATGGACGAACAATTCATTCGTAGGCGTTGCGTTCGACAATGCCTGGCGCCTTCGTAACAAGTATGTTATAATCAAGCAACTATAAAAAACCGCACTTTTGTAAACGAAGAATTCATTTAAACGCCGGGTATAATCAGTTTCATAAGATATGATTTATTTTCGAATTTGTATTCAATAACATAATTAAATAGTGACATAAATACTAGCACAAATAACATTATTCAATAACATCACACTAAATTGCAAGGCGTCAAATCGTGACTCTAAAATCATAGGAGGCTTTCTTCAATTTTTAGGATTTTTGGAGAAAAGGCTTTTTAAAATTGTGGAGTTTCACGGAAAAAATTGAAGTTCTGAACTCTGATGGACATAGCTTAATAAAGAGTACAAAATACTACCGGAATTAAAGAGATATGATGAATTGATAAATATCACTTGCAGGTTATGTAGCAAAGTTGTCAACATAAAGGCATATTCATATGCAAACAACTTTTCGCTGTGACTCATCGGCAGTGTTCCCAACCTTGGGAATTTTTTAAACTGCGCTTGCGTCGCGCCGATAACCCGATTGGTCACTGTTAGCGCGCAAATTTCGAATTACATAAATGTTCGGATTTAATATTTATAATAAAGTTTGATTGAGAAATGCCTAAATAAAATTTTGCTAATCGTAAAATAAGATTTTGGAGTGACGGACACCAAAATTGAATTAAGAATAATTAATTACTGCACTGATAAATTTTATATCGTATATCTTTTTATTATCTTGAAGAAGACCTGAATTACAAAAAAGTGATTTTGAATTTAAAGTAATTTAAATTCATTAATCACACCAGTAAAAATATTATTTATTATTGAAGAATAATAAAATATCATTCTTGAGCGCATCTTAATTTCAAATAAGCCCTTAAAATAATATCAACAAATTTCATAACTCCTCTTGATTAAGAAAGTTGAATTCTTTCCAGACTGTATTAAATAGAACAGAGAAAAGTTACATATTCCTGAAAAATTCTTATTTAAAATATTAATTTCATTTAAAAAGGAATAAATAGGGTTCCGGTAAAAAATAAATTTATTTACAACATAGGATCTTTAAAAAGGTGTCCTTGTTTCCGGCTTCCGATTAAATAAAAAATAATTTTTAATCAAATACACGCATTTTAAATTAAAAAAAGATAAATTGTCAACCAAAATTTAAACAGATAAATTTGTAGGTAAGTTAAAAAAATTAAATTTTAGTTTAAAAATTAATTCGCAACCGTAGATGAATTTTCAACTGAAAAAAAACTTTTTTATTTTATTTTTTTCTTTATGCCATAACTACGTGAAGAACAAGGGACGACTGAAAAATCCCGAAAAATAAAATTCCCGGCACTGTAACATTCCCAAATAATAAAATTCCCGAATTATAAAATTCCCGAATGACAAAATTACTGACAGTTTATAATATTACCGAATTAGAAAATTCCGGAATATTAAAATTCCCGGAAGTTAATAATATTCCTGAATTGGAAAATTACCGACAGAAAATTGTCGAATTACAAAATATCCTAATTTGAAAATTTCCGAATTTAAACAATTACATTTTTTTATAAATATGATTTATTGGTTATTAATACTATAATAATTTTTTTTTAATTATTTGCAATGTTTAAAAAAATTTTAATTATTGTTTTAATTTAAAATAACAATAATGTTTAATAAAAATATTTCTGGATGAAGCATTTCTTTAATATGCATAGTATTTAAAAAAATACAAAAAGTGTTAGAAAAAATCGAATTTTAAGTTTACATATATTTTTTAGAAAATTTGCTATAAGGTACGATGAAAAAAGAGGAAGATATTTTTTTTGGGGTTCCAGGATCAAATTTGGCCAAATTTAGGAATAGCTGCAATTTAATTCGGGAATTTTATAATTCGGGAATTTTATTATTAGATTATTTGGGAATTTTACAATTCGGTATTTTTAACTTTGGGCAATTTTAATAATTGGCGAATTTTAATATTCAAGAATTTTCCATTTCGGTAATTTTCTTTTTCGGCAATTTTATTATTTTCGCGAATTTTATTATTTGAAATTTTCGATTTCGGGAATTTTACAGTTTCGGGAATTTTATTTTTCCGGATTTCTTATTCTTCCCTAAAATTTCCGAAAAATAAAAATACGGAATTGGAAAATTCTTGAATAATAATATTCCCGGCAGAAACTTGCCGAATTATAAAATATCCGAATTGGAAAATTCCCAAATTTAAACAATTACAATTTTTTGTCAATAT
>JAWWLR010204391.1:0-15343 GCA_035041075.1 Acraspis erinacei | reverse complement strand
AGACTCATGCAGGCCGATGTCCGTTTCACCCCTATGCTCCACACGCTTAAGCCGAAGGAGCTTTAACAAATGAGAATTCACAATAACCAAATGAGAGATGTCGATGCTTGGACCTTTCATTTTAAACGGCTTTCGCACAAAGGTGGTGTGCATAGAAAGAACAGCGCATAGCGAAATGTGAATGCAGCATCGAGCGCAAAGCGCGAGGCAAATATATTATGTAGCGAGTTTATTCTGTTTTTTTACAAACTGTATTCTTATCAATCCTGGTCAACACTAGAACATCTTAAAGCATTCATACTTTTTATTAAACTAAATGTATCTATTTTCCTATAATAAATACATCAGAATCCGCCTACCTGGCGGACGTCAAAGCGTAAACCCTGCCACCATTGTAAAAATCTGAAGAAGATCGTCAATGTGGATCGAAATGTTGTTATTACCACCATACTGTGAGACCTCATAGTTAGTTTAAATAAATAAATGAACCAGCCATCAACACCAAGCTCTTCCTTCACTACGTCATCTATTGTTTAACCTGAAAACATAATATGTTGACATAATTTTTAAATTGAGCCCATTTGTTGTACGATAAAGAGTTATATAATAAAATGGAAACGAACATCTAGTACAGTGATATAGTGAGTAGTGGCCATTCATATATCACGTGAACATTTAGTTTGAAAGGAAGAGGGGCTGGAGGTAAAACGGAGGATTCAACGAATAAAAATTATCTACGTGGAGTAGGAAATTTATTTTCATCCAAAATCAGTATCACCTACTGTCATCTACGTCAAGGAAAAACGATGATCACCGCCAGTGCTCTATCCCTTGCTTTTTCTGCGCTTCTTAATTCTATTGGTAAATATATAAAAATATAATTTTATCTTAACTCATGAATTATACCATAAAAAGAAGCCGATTTTATTATTTCACGATTTTCAAATTAAAGTATAAAATTAATATAAGCCCGTATTTCAGTAAATTCCACAGAATTCGCCAGGGAATAATAATGAATCCTGAATTTTTAAAGTGAAAGATTCTAAGGCATTCTTAGCATTTCCCAAATAAAACCATAGAAGCCATAGTATGAATTTCTGCTTAATTCGGGGGGACCGTTTTAATCAAAGAAAAAAATTGCCTGTCATTTCCCGTTTTTTTCTACGGTTCGCAAACCTTTTCCCCGGCCAATGAAATTTGAAAAACCAATTAATCAATGAACTACAAAAATTTTCAAAATTATATTTATAAGTAATTTTAAGCTAGAAACATACAAAATTTACAAATTTAAATTTTTTAAACTTAAAAGTTCTGAAATTAGAAGCTAAATTATTTTCATTTTAAATAGTTTAAGCATCCTTGGAAAGCTTTAAAATTTTATTTCAAGATCCTGAGAAATCTAGAAGTTTTAAATTTAAAAAAAATTTTTTGAGCAGTTACAAATAATTTCTACAAATAATTGAATTTGTGCTACAATGTCTAGAAATTTCTGCTAATAAAAAAATTTTGCTGAAAATTTAGATTTATAAATAACAATTGAACAGTTCTCATTTCCAGAAAAAATTATAGTAATTTTAAGAGATATTTAGAAGTTTTAAAGAGAATCAAAAATAATTTCTAACTTGAAATCATATTAAATAATTTAAGCGAAGTATGTGTACCAACCAAATTCGACTCTTCCTACCGAAATTTCAGTGCAAATGCCCACAGCCTAATTTAAAGCAAAATGTAGACTTTTGCAGATTACAAACAAAAAATTTAGAAGCTTTTTTAGAATTTTGAATGCCTATAAAATAATGAAACCATTTTCTTAATTTTAAGAGTAAAATTGAAAATGATTTTTCATTTTGAAACATTTTTTTAATAGAATATTTAGAAAGATTTAAAGAGATTTCCAAAATTGTCAAAAAGACTCTCAAAGATTGTAAGTAATATATTTTTTTTTAAATTCGAAGGATTTTCAAAAAAATTAAGGAAAAATTCTATTCATTTAAAATTAAGTTTCGAAGTTCTGAAAAATACGTTTTTTAATGCACATTTAAGCACTTGATCTTTTATGACTGTCAACTTATATTCGGTTGAATATTGATCTATTTTGTGGAAAATTAGTTTCTTTTTTGGTTCAACAGAATTTTGTTGGTTAAAAACTTTACTAATTCATTTTTTTTCAAACATTATGTTTTTAGTTTAAAATTCTACTCTTCTGCTTAAAATGCATGGAATTTGTTAAAAACTTGTCTTTTAATTTGAAAAGACACTTTTTTCTAAAAATATCATATCAAGATTTCATACATCATTTTGGTTTTTCACAGAAATTTCCTCAGGTGTGCCGCCCAAAACAAGGGACTTTCTGGCAAATTTTGGGATGAAGACCGGACAAGCGAGTCATCAAGGTAAAACTAGTATAAATGAAAAATGATAACAGAAGCGTTATTCGGTCAAAGTTTTTGTATTAACAATTTTAAATTATTAATACGTAATCAAACTAAAAAATGTTTGTGATCGATTACATACATATTTATATATTACTTAGCGCTTCACATTTTCGCACATACTATTTAAAATTAAAGGTAATAGCATCGAGAATTGTAATTTAGTGATTGTGAATTCTTTTTTGTTAAAGCTCTTTCGGCTTTACCATAACCATTCTCATTTCTTCTGTTTGATAACCCACTAATCCTAAGATTGCAGATAATTACAGAAAAAAGTACTGCGGAGAATCTCCGGCTGAGTAGAAGGAGATGAAGAAGAACTTTGAAGGTTTGTATCGAAAGTAGAAGTTCAGTTGCAGCGAATGACTCGTTTTGGGGTGTTCTTCGGTGCTCACTTTGCTCGCTGAAACTAGCCTGCCTTTACAGTGAATCAGCAGATCTTATCTCTGTGGCTAGAGTCGATCTTGATTCTGGGGTAATATGAGCGGAGTCGGATGATTCGACTATGGTAATCGAGGGCTTATCCATGGTGGTATACCGGGTCTCATCGTAAGTTTTGACTGATGGTTTGGTTAATGGGACTCTGGCGAGTGCAATATGTGGTTAATGTATTCCGGAGCTTAACTTTAGATTTGGCCAGCTTTACGCATCATTAGCGATAGATTCGCGAACCTACATGGTCCTATCTTAGTACGCAAGGCAGGTGATCAATTGGCGAGAGCCTCTAGATGTGAACACACCATTGTGCTGATGCTGGAATGCCGGATTACGAAGTGTCTGGTTCTTTTGCGAAATATTCACGACTTCTAAACCTCAAAATGCAAACGGGCCTGGATTGAAGGGATATGGTGAGCTGTGTCAGGAAGGACATTATGCGTTGCCGTTCAGGAATAATAATCACCTACTTGATCATTGCCCCCTTCTTTCTGAAGACAGGCAAGCCTTCCTGCGCTATCTTTATGGATGATTTGGCGTGCAGGTCCCTTGAGCAAGTCAAACTTTCTAACTTGATATTTGAAGTTGATTTTGGCGTCTAACTTTTGATAATTTCGGTAAATTTCGCAAGTATGGATTGGTTTATGCATGGATGGCTTCTCCCGTCTTGCCCTTCCTCATGCAGTTTGAGGTGTCTCGACAGGAGTCTATATTCTTGCTCAACAGGACTAGAATGAATGCACTAATTAGATTCATTTATTAACTGGACCGATTCGTTAGAGGCTTACCACGTGGAAAATTGTGTGCTTAATTCTGTAGGTTTGCTGAAAAGCAACGAGACACAATCAAGAAAAAAAACAAATTATTCTCACCACGTGACTTGTGCTTCTCAATTGATATCCAGATATTGCCAAGTAATGCAAAAATTCTATTTATTTTGGTTACTTTAATATTAATTCCCTATTTTACATTATATTTTATTCTGATCTACCCTGAAAAATGTATTATTGCAATCAATTTATATTATTATCATTCAAAATATGCATTTATATTAAAATATACTTACTTTTATTTTATTATTTTTGTAATTACAAAGGGGCGCATCCTATAAGAAAGAACTAAATTTTGTTATGAAACACCTTATTGCAACTTGTTTTCGGTTTTGCCTAAAATTAATTTGCTTATCCAAAAAGTCAATTTTTTTATCTTTAGTATATTTTTATAACAAGAGTTTATAACATATTTGTAGATCTTTTTGGTTGCACACTTTTTGCCTTCTAATTTTTTTCTTCGACTCTCGTGTTGTTTTTCCAAAAACTTACTTTTTTTATTTTTGGATTTTTTTTATGACAAAAAGTAGGAAGAGGAAATCTTTGATGTTTCCACGTACTACGGAACGCCTTACACAGGATCTTGAAATCTAGAAAAAAGTTGTATCATTAATTTTGACAATGACCTTTTTGAATTTTAATTCAAAAGAGCTCGCTAATAGATCTGACCTTCAGTTTTCGACACTCAAATATTGTACTAAGGGTGAATTAAATATAATAATTTTTTCAAAAATTGCCGTGAATACATACAGATATTCATACAGGCATATAGCAAAAATACCTACAGGATGAAAAATTCGTAAAATTCTCTCCTGAGAATTAAAAAAAAAATATTATAAATATTTTGCCAGAGTTATACGGAGAATTGATTTCTTGGAAATTGTTCATTTACGAAAAAAATGCGTATAAAAAATATTAAGGAAGCCTACAATCGTTTTCTTATAAATTTTTCGCCATTACCGAAAGTTTATTAAAAAGGATCATTATAAAGATAAATCTTATAGGAGAATCAATATTGGAATAATGTATTCACAAATATTAATGTAATTAATGTAGGAAGCAGAAAAAATACATGGGGAAGCTTTTTTCCAACCATATATATATTTCTGCACAAATAAAATTTTGTCTGCAAACACCTGCATACTTCCTTTATATCTTTAAAGTTACGTAAAAGTTCATTAAGATGTTTAAAATCTACAGTAGCCTCTTGAAATTTTTTGCTGCATTTGAAAGTATTTTTTAATGAATTAAAGTGTATTAACCCCTTTGGTTAATTATAAAAACATAGCTTAACCAAACTTAATTAATAATCTTTTAACCTTATGTGTCATCTCTTAAAAATATTTCTGCAAGATTTTAAAATGGTTAAATAATTTTCGTATGTATATTTTGTGTGGAGGTTGAAATGAATGATGAAATATAAATATCACTATCTCAGAAGGACAAATTTGCCGTCTATACTCTATGAGATCACGATTAAGATATGGAACATATATTGTAATGAAACATGCGAATATTCATTAGTATCGGCGAGAAAATGATAGGCATCAGCCTTTGAGGCTTAACAACTCAGACAAAAAAATGTTAGGCAATGAAAAAATAGTCCTATGAAAGCTAAAAGTGTCCTACGCAAATGAGTTAAGTTTAGAGCATTATTTCTTATACAAGGGTAACGGGAAAAATTTGCAAAAATTCATGAGTGCAAAGAAAACCTTTTGTGAACGCATTGCAAAATAGTTTCTTGAAAGTACAAAAATGTACAACTATATTAACTTCGATTCTAATAAAGATATTAAAGCGATTCAATCATCCTGAAGGATGTGATAGTCTTATTTTTCCGCAAATTGCAATATTTTTAGACATTTTTTTCGTTGGAAGACAAGTGTCAAAAAGAAGCTCCAAATTTTTGTTTACTGCCGAGGACGTGCCAGGTGTTACCCGAGGAATCAAAACAACGGGTCGAAGAAAGGCACGAGTGGTCGGCAGGAAAAAAAAATTTCGGGCTTCATTCTGACACTTGTTTTCGAACGAAAAAAATGTCTAAGAATATTGCGATTTTCGCAAAAAATAAGACTATCCAATCCTTCCGGGCGATTGAAAATAATTACAGATCCTCATAAATTTTTTCAAATTTTCCCCATTGCCCTTGTATAAGAAATAAGGCTCTAAACTTGACTGTTCATAATGTACCCGAAAATCCTTTACTTTTTTGCATTTTTGATTCTGCAAAGTACAAAAAATTGGTTCCATGAGCGTCTTCAAGCTTATTTGCGTAGAAAACTTTCAGCTTTCATATGACTATCTTTTTTATTGCGCTAGAATTTTTTTGGATGAGTCGTAAAGCATCAAAGGCAAGCCTATCATTTTCTCACCGATAGTAGATACAGTCTTAACCAAATTTCTTTTTGACACTTTAATAATTTTTTCCCCTGATTGACAATAATTTTTATATTTATATTGCTTATTATGAATTAACTTATTATTATTACTTACCTTTTCCTTTTAGGTTATTCTTAATTTAATTTTCGGATATTCGGCACGACCGTGGCAGCCGTTTAGGCGATGGTTCTCCTCCTAAAAGTAGGTTCAATAACCCCTATAAACAAAGTATTATATTTTTCAATTCTGACCTTTATGTCGCTTATGAATAAACGTGTAAGGTTGAGACGGTTCGTTCTATTTTCATAATTATATATTCATAATAAGGCTACGGGCGAATATTTATATCGATACTCCCCTGCCTCAAAAGTGGGCAGCCACGTAAAGCTAAAGGATGATTCTCGAAATCAGTCTATCATAAGATCGATTGCGCGCACTATCAGATAATAAGTGGGGATAGCATGGGACCAATGCACTTTATATATTGATTGCGATACCGGTATCAGCTCTCTCTTGATTACCAGGACTTCTTACTCGAGGGGCTACGAGGAGTGTGGCTCTCTTGGTTCATTCATCCACCCATAATTGAAGACAGAATTTTAATTGAATAAGCGTCATTGAAAAAGGATGCTACTCACAACTGATTCTCCTAAGCGAATTATAAACTTCCGTTCAATAAACCATCCAAATTCATTAGAACGCTGATAGTTAGAAGTAAGTTTTTGCGAATTTATTTTTCTTTTTAATTATTATATGCAAGATTGTCTTATCAAAATATCCAATTCATCAGTATCCTCCTGAAAAATCTGAAGTCGTAAACGACATTGGAAACTGCACCGGAGACGACGCCGCAAACGACGCCGGAAATGACAATGTAACCGAAGTCGGAAAAAATTGGAATTTCGGATCGGAGCCGACGTGGAAACTACATCCAATTTTGTAACATTTGAAGAAAAAGATCTCCCACTGATTAAAAAATATATTTCTTTGACCTAAGCAATGCGGAAGTGTAATAAAGTAATTCGTACTTCAATTGAAAAACATATTTACTTAAATGAAGAACTGCAGTTTTTTCAACTTAAATTATCATCCACTTCCAGCAACAACCGAACTTGTTTTCGTCGAGTGTGAAGTCCACAACGACGCTACCGCAACATGGAAACTCTGAGAGGGAAAGCCATATTTAGCCCTCACTGACCATAACTGACAAAGAAATATTTCGTCAGATCTATTGTCTTATATATGATGTGTCGTTATCCATGTTTTCGATTTGAAGAAATATTTCTATAGCATTAATTATGAAGGTTAAATATGGCTTTCCGCCTTAGAGTTTCCATGGTGCAGTAGCTTCGTGTTGGAAGAACCGCAGTTGTTCATGTAAGTAAATATGTATTACAATTGAATTACGAACTACTTTATTAAACTCGCGCATTGTTTAGGTTAAAGGAATATATTTTTTAGTCAGTGGGACATTTTTTTTCAAATGACTTTAAAATATATTTCTTTCGATCAATTCACATTTCTTTCATTCAAAGAAATATTCCCCTAAAGCATCATAGTCATAAGTACACATTAAAAAAAATTTTCAAACAGGAACTAGAGTCGGAAACGACACCGCAAACGACGCCAGAAACTATGGCGTTATCAATTTCGGCGTCGCTTGCGATGACATTTCCTATGTCGTTTCCGGTCCAGTTTCCGATGTCGTTTCCGACGTCAGATTTCGAAAGGGTAAAAGACGCAATCATCTCTTCATCGGGTGAATTCCATATCAGTTTTAGGATAAATCCATTCTGTTGGTTGAAATTTACAGAAACGGCCAAAGTAGACGCAAATTGAAAGAATATCTCGTTGAAACTAAATATCATTGAGATAAGTTTAAATTGCAACAAAATCATTACCGAAATTTAATGCAAGTTTTTGTATACACTGAAAAAGGGAATAGCTGCCCTCAGCATATTCTGCTTACCCTCGGCATGCTAGATGGCTATCCCCCGCATCCTAGTAATATTAATCCAGGGACCAGGGGGGGTGTCGTGGCCAATGGAGGTCGCATGGAACACCAAAGCTTTCTAGACGTATTTTGACCTCCTGAGTCCGAATTTGCAAGGTGTTTACTCGTGCGCGGCGATTTTCAAAAGTTATTGATCAGATGCTAAATGTATCACTGTCGGTATAAAACCTTTAACATATCCAAAATCGCTCGGAATCAGCAGGAAATATTTACGTCGGTTTCCAAAATAGATTTTGTCATCTTTAGTAATATTTATAAAACACTTAATCCCAATCTATTATTTTGTTTTCCAACAGATTGTCAAATGCACATTAGAGCAATAGTAGAAATTACATCAATACTAATTTATATTGTAAGCTTTCGGCAATGTTATATAGTTACGTGCTTACTACTTCAAAACCTGAGATTTTATAACTGGACAAACTATTTCACGTTTTCCTGAAAAATTTATTTTGTTGAATAAGGGAAAAACAGTGAAAAAAATTCCGCATACTTTTTGAACTTAGAAATTTTCATTTGAAAGAAAATTCTTTTTTTGCTACTTTCACCTCTAACTTGGCATATCCATATTGTTTGGTGCGCTAAGGGTTAAAAAATAGGAGAGCATATCGCAAAACTTACTAATTGATCTTTTCATGGTGATTTTCAATGTCAATGGTGCTTTCGTGATTTCTTTCAATATTTTTTGCTTACTTAGCGCATCAAAAAATATGGGTATATCAACTATAACACTAAAATAGGGTAAATTTTTTTTATATTGGCTCTTACTTTGCGGATGGGGGTGGTAGAAATATCGACCACCTGTCAGTTTGTGGACTCAAAATGTTTCATCCTTTGAAATTAGGTATAAGTTTTGGGTCAAATGAAAACTCGATTGGAACGAAAATTGTCCCAACCTCTAAATATTAAAATTGTGTGTCTCTATAAGGGATTCTATAAGATCTTCTCTATTTTTCGCACATATATTTGGGACCCCGACAAATTAAAATCTATTGATATTTCGGATGAGAAAATAGAGAATTCTTTTCTTCTGTTAACAATTTCAGCTACATTATTGCATAAATGCGCGTTTCCGCCAAGAATAATGTTACCTGAGTATTGCGGTTCTAATTTTTAATAACTTTTCCAGCACATTATTAGCTACATAAATTGCTTTTAAATAAATTAATCCTGTTCGTCTTCTTTCAGAAATAAGTTCACAGCTAGAGTGGTCACTTAATGAAGATTCTATTCCGGGTGTTTCACGCATGGAACCTTCTCCAACCGACACAAATTTTTCTGCTGACCGAAACCTTCATCCAGCCACTCCTTGTGCTCGGGTCAGTTATCGTCCTCCTGCCAAGACTTCTGCTCCGGCCGAGCCTTCTCTTCGCGTTAGGTCTAGATCTCCTCCAGAAAATTTGACGCCTCTACCTACGAAGATTGATTTAAGTGCCGGATGTCAGTATGAACTCAGTCAACTGGAATTTATTCGACTTACGTCCTATAATTATCACCATCGGCAGTTCGAACTTCGAAGATACAGTTTTCCTGCAAATATGCCGATTCGCAAATCTTTACATAAGAATGTCTATGTGCCCATTCCAACCCATGAACACATTGTATTATCAACATTCGATGGTTACGTCTTTGCAATATTGGCGACGAATGATGCACTATCTGGAATATATTCCGGGCTGGGTCCTAACCGTAATAAGGTACGAGTGAAGATAAACATGGAAAGCAAGACGATTACCCCCCTCACTAAAGATGAAATAAGAGATGTTCCAGTTGGTCAAAATAGCAAAATTGTACTTAATTTTAATGTAGAGATTATAAACCGCATTCCTGCTCAGAAATAATTTAATTATAAAAAATGTAAGTCTAACGCCGGGAAATTACACCCTTAGGATCTTCGGTTAGATTCATACGTCTCCCGGTTAGTATGCGGCATCAACGATAAAATTCCAATATATATTTTTTTTTGATGAACCTATGACACATACCTGGTAAATTAAAAGCGTCTAATAAAAATATAACAATAATGTATAATAGATTTTTCTAATGTATATGTTAAAGGCAAAGTAGATAATCCAGACAATGCATATGATCTCTAGGCATTATATATAATGCCTGGCCACTTCAGGCATTACTGCGCAGCGACTGTCATCAGTGATATCATTTTTTCTTGTTGAATATAAGCAATTTTTAATTTGCAATTTTCATCAGATTTTGAATTGTATATTTTTTTTTATTAAAATCTAATACAATTTTCAAGCGATTCGTGACAACCGACTTCTCAAAAGTCATTATAAAGATTTTGCATTTACCAACAAAATTCTGTTTTTTTTTTTGTAATTATCAGAAATTCAATTTTTTTCAGGTTTTGAAATTTAGAAAAAATGGTTTATACATGGAGAAATTTGACTTCTAATTATTGCTGGTGGATCCACTTCATCCTTTTTCCAAATTTGTTTGTTTTAGCGAAAAATAAATTCCACATTTTTTTCAAATCCTCAAACACTAACTAGTGCCCCCATGCTTTTGAAATTATTATGGAATTTTAATCGAGAAAAGCTCTTTTTTCGGAAAATGAAAAAAAGTAAATTTTATTAAATTTTTCTAAAATAAAATTGGAATTTTCAAGTAATAATTAAGACCAAATCACTTTTAATGTTGACGCCTTCAAACCCCTTGCATTTCACCCGGAAATTCTCCACAGAATGGAACACATCAGTTTTATTTACATAATTTTGATTAGTTTCAAGAATAATATTTCTAACCTAAATGAAAATATTTTACGATTTACATGATGAAAAATTGTTGAAATGAATAAAAAGTGCTTAAACAGTTGAAAAATATCCTGAAAAATTACTTGTATCGTTTTTTAGTTGTCTCAGTAACTTTAGGAAAAGCTCGGGAAAAATTGTTTTAAAAAAATTGTTCAAGTAATTAATTTCCGAATATGTTTGGTTTGAAATATTATTATTGAAATCCAGCAACTGTATAATTGATCCCGAAAATCATGAATTTTTGCTTTTTACAGGTGAAAAAAATGGATTAAGCAAACAGTAATTGTTTTAAAAATAATAATTAGTGAAACAATAATTGCAAACTTGCGACTTTTCGTGACTTATCGAAATACTTTCCACTTGGCCAAAAAAATACAATTTATTGTGTTATAAATAAATTAATAAACAAAAGTATTTTTGGGGGGATTTGCAACGTTCAGATCATTCAGATCCATTTATTTCTTACAAAATGTAAAAAAATGCAATGGTAGGGAACGATAAGGGGCTAGCCCAGCAAATTTTCAAAAATTACTCTTTTGCCTTTTGTGTGGTCCAATTACTCAAATGTCCTACTTATCGGTCTTTTTACAGAAAGTGAAACAATTTAAATATATTCCAAATAAGGGTCAGCCCCTTATGGGCAATTAACGTATTTACAAGAAAAATACGTATTTACAAATTGTATACAAGATCGTCAATTTTAGGTGAATCGAGTTGAAAATGAAATTATTTATTACCTTAAACTACTTACAAAGTGGACGTAATGTTGAATGTTTAAGGGGTAAATGAGGCAATTATTTAGCATTATTCTCAGACTATATTATTCACACTCACACTAATTAAAAAGCTTAAAAGTTCGGAAAATTTTGACTTTACGGGACTTTTAAAGCACATTTTAAACTATATTAAAAAAAGGAAAGCAAAAGTGTAGTTTTTCAGAAATTGAGTTTTAACATTCCTCGGTTTGTATCTTTTTCGTTGTATATAAAAATAAAAGTGAAGATAAAAAAATAAAAATTTAGAAAATAAAAGTGCTATAACATTAACTGTGCAATTAATTCAATAGTGAGTGCTTTTACTACTGATGAGTTAACCTAAAAAATGCAGGAGAAGCATGTTATCTCATTAAATTTACGACAGAAATTATTTCTTAATACTAATTTGATCCCTAAGAATACTTGTGAATTTCTAGCCAAATTTTATTTATTTTAGCAATATGATTTTATTTAAAGATAATACAGTCAAAATATACCTTCAAAATTATTAACAAAGATAATTGGATTGTTATAATAGATTAAAGATCTCATTACGTTTCGAAAATACATTTATTTCGGAACTTACTTGAAGAGAAAGATGCGGAAAACGATTCAAATTGCTTTAACAATTTAAATTTGGTTATAATACGACTAGGAAAAAAATATAATTTTTTTCATAAATTAGTTTTACTTTTAACAATGTAAGCAAAGTAACAAAGCAAATTCTGAATGATCTTCATTGTAATTTAAAAACTTATTCAACTAAAAAAGATAATTTTCCAAAGAGTATTTAAATTTTCAGCTAAAGCAGATTTTTTTTATTCGTTTGAAAAATAAGTTTTTCATTGTAAATTTAATAATTTTCTTGAAGAATTTGATCTTTTAGGGCTGAAAAATTGGTTGTACTTTAAATTTCAACTCTTTTATTGGAAATGATCCATTAGGTTTAAAATTATCATTTGTGATGAGAATTCATCTTTTCGGGTTCAAAATGAAACAACTGCGTAATAAGCAGAACTACCTTATCAATTTCTTCGGATGGCCATTATACTAATTTAAAAAAAAAAATAATTGGTATTTTTAGTTCAAAATTATACTTTCTTATTAGAATGCATGCATTTTTTTTTAATTTCCCGTTTTGTTTTGAAACTAGGTATTTATTGCTCAAAATAACATATCAAGATTTTTTCAATATTTTTTGTTTTTTCATAGAAATTTCGTCATGTATGCAGCCAGAAACAAAGGATTTTCTGGTTAATTGATAATCAGTTTTTAAATTAAAAAATTAAAGCTATTAATACTTTCTGAAAACATAAGATATTTTAAAACCATGGAACCTCGTTTGGAATGCTTGGTTGAAAATTTTTTGAGAATCTGGCATAGCGGCATTTTATGTAAAATTTCACTTTGTCGGTTTTTATCAAATATCCACGTTTTGAGACCTCCTGGGTCAGAAAAAATTATTGTTACGAATTTTTCTGTCTGTCTGTAGTCTGTAGTCTGCCTATTTTTTTAAAGATTGAAATATTCTATGTGAGGCTATTTATAGCACTCAAGAACTCTAACAATTTATCCTTAGGACTTTTTTCGATAAAATGAAAATTATCAGAGTTATACCATTTTCAAAATCTAAAAGAAAAAACCAAAATTAACACTTTAAGCCAAACAACGCATGATATGAAAAAAGTTAGGTGATAAATTTAGATCTATAAATTAAAATTTTAAGTTAGAAATAAAATTCTTGCTGTATATATAATATACAAAAAAAAATTGACCCTTATTTCTGATTCGCAAAAAATCATATCTAAAAATATTGCTTGATCCTAAAACCTTTTTCAAAGGACATCAAGATCTCCTTATATAACGTATTTATTTTCTAACATATACTATGTATAAGATTTTTAATAATATTTCAAATACTGCTCTTCCTAAACCTTTTATAAAAAAAGCCATTTAATTAAAACAAATACCAGAAAATATCACTATTCATTCTGACCACATTAGGGTCTCGCTTGACGTAACATCTCATTTTACTAATGTTCCTTTAGATATTTTTATAAAAATTATTGAAAAAATACGCCTGAAAAAATTTTGAAACTCCCGTGGTATTTCACATTTTTAATAATTTATCTCACTTGGTAATGGAATATTTCGAATCCGAAATTTGTAATAAATAAGAGTTCCAAATTATTGCGATCTTTAGGTACATCGATTATACTTATTTATTTATTTCTAAAGATAAGATTGAACAAAATATTAAAAACTTTAACTCAATACATAAACGATTAAAATTCACACGTGAAACAGAAGAAAAAAAATACTATTCACTTGCTAAATAGCAGCATTATAAAAAATGATAATGACTCTATTTAAAAAAATTGGTTCCACCAATCCACCTACTCTCATATTCTGTCAAACCCATGCAGAACCTTACAGCATTATTTGAAATTGAATCGGTCTTATCGGCTCAATAATCAATACAACATTTATCACTAAGTACTGAATTTAATTAATTTTTTCATTCGAAGTAAAAAGAATTTTAAATGATTTTAACATTAAAACAGTTTGCAGAGTTGACCCTAAAATTAAAAGATTTATAAATTTAGGCAAAGATTGAAAGCTTGAAATGTGTTATACTGGTCAAACTGGTAGATTAGCATCCACTGACTTGGCTCACTATGGTCTATTATATAACTTCCTTTTAGATTCCCTAATTTTATTTCTAGTATTTTACTTATATTCTTATGTATTATAGATGTAGTTCGTTATTATTAACTATGTAGTAGTAAAAGTCATATTCACTATTGAACCTTCTGTCTCCGTTTCTAAATTTAAACTTTTAAAGTCTGTTCATCAAGAAACGTTGCTCGATTTTTCGAAAACTATTAGAGATCTTCCAACGTTTTTTTGAAAATTAAAGTACATTCAAAGGACTAATATCTGCTCTCTCATACGTTTCGAGCGATAATGTAATGACTTGGTAAGAGAGCATTATTCCTTCGAGTGTACTTTAATGCGAAAAAAAACTTCCGAAATCCCTAATAGCTTTCGAAAAATCGAGGAAAGTTTCTTGTTCAACAGATAGTACTTTATAATTGGTGCTGTTCTTTACATTAATTACATCATCAACAAAATGATGAACGTTAATTTTATCATATAACGATTTTCAAAGAATTCAAATTTAACACAGGAATACATCTATTTTTTTAAATTTACAGTTCCTATGATTTAGAGAATTTAGAAATGGAAAGGTTTATTTTTATTACGACCCGAGCAATTAGGATAGGGTAGAATGGAAATTTGGAAGGAGAGAGACCAGTGTACGGACGGTATGGCTGCTTCATACGTAAAGGCAACGAACAGCGATGATCCGCGGTTTATATAAGAAAGCTCGCCCATATTAGGGGTAGGGCAAAGGAGTACGCGCTCAAAGTCACGTTTCAACTTTTCAACATAACGCATTCTTATTTTCCAAGAAGAACGGTGCAACTTTCTGATATGAAACGTTCTCATATTCCAAGAACAACTTTGCAACTTTTGGAAATGGCAAGCTCTTTTTGAAATTATATTTTAAACAACAACTTATATAAGCGTGTGTATTCATATTTTTCATGATTGTCTCTCGATTTTTTATGATTTTAAACTATATGAAATATAAATACACTCGTAATGATGATAGTTATAATTATAGTTATCCTATAATGGAAGAATCCGTAATTCAGATCGG